>UYRU01043278.1:535-13205 GCA_900617775.1 Dibothriocephalus latus | reverse complement strand
AAAGCGGTTACATCATTCTTGCTCCATTTTATAAAGCTCACACACGCGTAAAGTGTTTTGCAGTTACACCTTAAGGCCCTAAGACGACATCGAACAAAATCAGCTTGAGAGTTAACGTGGCTTTCTAGATAAAAACCTAAATTTTATTTATTTCTGACAAAGCCTGTTTTACGGCAGAACTCTCTTAGGCTTTCTATGAACAAATGTGCAGAATCCGGAATATTCCATCAAATCAGCTGGGATTGGAATACCGGATCATCAAATTTGAAGATATTTCGATAAATGAGCCTTCATTATGACAAGGATTAAATAAATTTTATATATTCTAAGGCATCGAATGTAAGACAAAAACAGCGAATACAGATGATTGCATTGGTATGTGGACAACCAAATGGATCCGTCCCGGTCACCGTGCCTATGCCGCCATGCATTTTAACACAGGTCCACTGATACTCGCGTGCTTGGTTTGCTATCCCACAACGACCTTTGGTGATTTGATGTTTCCAATAGCCTGCGCCATCCCAATATACTTTCTACTCGATTGAACTATTAACTATGGAGAATTTCGTCTGCGTACACTATATTTCGCTTTTGTAAAAGCTTCGAAGTCTAGCCGGCGTACCATCTGTCAATATTAAAATTAAATAATTATTATTTCACTCAAAAATCAAATCTTATACTTCTGAGATATACGTCTGACCTAATCGTGATTTTTCCCCCCATGGGCACATGTTCTTGCATTTAAAAATTCTTAACTAATAAGACTGCATGCCGAATTTGGTCGTTGTTGCTGATTTTGAGATTTATCACAGATAAATCATTTCTTCCAAACAGGACTCGATTTAGCGATTGATAATCCGCTTTCCTGTCAAAATTAATTTAAAAAAAAACCGGATGAAGTAAACGGCAAGTTTTATTTAAGATAACTTATGTATACAAAGTCTATTTGTGCAACCGCTGGATAGACACGCAAAAACTGTGGCAACCACTTGTGGAAATCTGTTTGTCTGCGCAAAAATTCGAGGTCTAGATACAATATTCCTTTTATCATCCTCGGAATAGGTAGAAGCAGGGCAATTTCTGGGACCAAGTTGTATTTTAGCTGACTTTTCAAAAGCCTTCTCGCTTTTATCATCAGGGCGTGGTGAGTGTTCTCTAGCTGGTGCACAGATAGTTTGTCCGACCGCTAGTATGACGCCTGATGCCCGCGTGTCAATCGATCGTACCGATGATGCTGGAAGCGAGAAGGCTTTTGAGACGTCAGCTAAAATACAAATTGGTCCCAGAAATTGCCTCTTCTTCCTCTTCCAAGATGATAAAAGGAAAGTCTGCTTGTCTTTTCTGCCTGGACGAGATCCAACAGTTTATTCTGCCCATGTGCTTGTGCAGAGAACCAAAGATAACATCTTGTTTTTGAGTTCGCGATTTTATGCTGCATAAATGACAGTAATATTTCTGAAAAACCCACGTCTCTATATTATGACGATACTGGCTTGCATCTAGCTGAATCAACAGAACTTTCAAAGTATGCCTTATGAGAAGTTTAAACAGTAAGACGCCGAATCATACTAGTCTACCTATCCGCAAGCTGTCTTGGCTGTGGCGATTGACAACCTTTAGAGGTAGCAACCTAGAAAACAGTTCCACCTCGCTTCGGGACTTTCTTCACCTTGAAATCTCTCGTTCTTTCGGTGGTAGACGTGTAGAACAGTATCCAAAAGCCACCCTGTTGTGATTTACCTTGTGAAAAGTTTTTTTACATTCATAAATCAGCAGAAAATCGAGGAAGGAACCATTAATTTTTAATTCAACCTGAGCTATCCGAAAACGTTAGCGTCTAACCGACAATGTGTAGTGAAGGATTTAACGTCGACAGTATCTCAAAAGATCAAACTATGAAGGCTTTTTATTGGAAATATGTTCGGTTGGTTTTGTTTTTTGAAGACGGTTGGTATCAGACAATTTGGTTCGCCAAATATCATGTTGCAGTTGCCTAGCCAACATATTTTCAAGGCCTCCAAGAAAGGGGTCTATAGATGATTAAAATCCCAAAATCTACGGATGAAAGCAGTAGTTAGAGGGAATTTCCGTTCGAGAACCTTTCGGGAATGCTGACATTTCCAATGCCAGGACAAACTTTCCATTTGTCATGTAACTACAAAGGCCGATTACAGTTCGAAGTTGCTATTATAGGGAGAAGATCTTTGCTCATCTGCCCAGTCACCCCTTTGGGATGTCTTTTTTTTCATGCCTTCTCTCGGAGGAATTTAAAAAGCCTTGTACTCTATTTTTTCAGTTTACGTACCAGAAGCAGGTGGAAGACTAGAGAAGAAATTAAAACATCTAGAAAACAGCCGCTGCCACCGTTCATTGTTTTACATCTACAGCCGGAAGTTTGCAAGCCATTTTGACAGATCGGCTTAAGAAAAAAACAATCATTTAGGCAAATGACCCTCCGTTGGGGGAAGCAGTCCCACACAGAAACTTTACAGGAAAAAAATGAATGCATGGAACAAGAATCACGTGCAAATTTGTACGTTTTAATTATTCACTTGAGACTCAGCTCGTGCGCACAAATCTGCTTTTCTCTGAGAGGGTGTATATGTATTTTGGTAAAATTTTGAATAAATCGGTGGGGATGCGTCAGGGTTTCCCCGTACTGCATTGCTGTACGACTCTTTGCCGCTCTTCGGATTTTTTTAAATCAACACATAATGTTTGAGGAAATAACTGTGACTAATCTGTGTATTATGAAGCTGTTTTGGCATTGGACGTTTTCCAAAATCGTCTCTTTACCTCGCACACAAATTTTAGTTACTTGATCTTCCTCAAAAGCCTCCTTTGCTTTTATTAGGAAGCCTCGCTGAATAAGATGAGGCCTACCGAACTTACTAAGCCTTATTTAGTAAAGATCAGTTAGGCAACATTAGTCTGCAAAGGATAAGTAGTAGCATTTATTTAATGGGAGTCGTAATAGTAAGAATTATACGGGTAGGACCTAACAGTCAGGCACTATGAAAACAGGATAACAAAAATTGCAGCCTTTCATCATCAGGCCAATACAGTGACATGGAGAATAAAAACGGTCAATTAATTGCTGCGTTTATATAATTATCAGGTTGGAGGGGGGAGGAAGGATGGAGGGAAGGGGTTGGTGGGTGGAAGGGTAGGTGTAATTAAGCCTCCGAGTTTTCCCTCATTTGCTTATTGCGGTTGCCAGCGCGTGTAGGACGTTGGTTGCGATGGGCAGAGAAGACAGCGGGAATGTTCTCACGGTCAGAAGGTTGAGGTCTGTATGTTAGCCGCTCAGCTTGCACTTGACTTTTTCCTGTGGCTTCGTTTGGTGTTTTTCCAGACGGTGTGCCTTTAGGATTTCCGCGTGCAGTCGGCCAAGGGCGGCAGATTGTTTGTACAAGCGCCTTTTGACAGCAAATAGTTGATTTTGCTAATCGTATTGCCACTGTCTCTACTGTGGCTAACAATTGTTGACGCACGCCTTTAGAGTAGTGTGTCGGCGTGTGGTATATGACCCGAAAGGCTTCCCTCGCGTCCACTTGAGGGTTCGTATCAATTAGGTTGGCGAGGATTGAGCTTGAGATCGATCATTCTCTCCTTTGCTGGGCCCGGCTGTTATGCGCTCGCGTATTCTCTTCTTCAGACGTCACGTTGTTCGGCCTATATATTCGTGAATGGAAGAGAAAAGCGAAGTGAAAATATACAATAAATTAACGGGTATTTAAAGTAAAAAAAAAATAAGTGAATATCTATTGAAAAGAGTTTGGCAGATTTGTATAATTTATTTGACCTAATTTTGAAAAACTCGGCGGCCTCGGTGGGATTCGAACCGACGCTAGCAAAGGAAAGCTTGAGCATATCCAAAGCTCTAGCTAACTAAGCAATCGAGGCCCCAAAAGAAATGTATATTTACCTATTTTTGTCTATATATATGAAATGGAACCAACAAAGACAAGAGAGAATGGAATAGCCATTTCTGGATTATTGCCGCCTTCAGCCAATCATATCCAATCCCAGGTGTGGATCACCCAAGATTCGAACCCGCTTCCCCTTTGGTCGTAGAGTGCAACACCCAGCCCTTCTCACTATATTTTATGAGTTACGATGTGAATGCCTCTGAAGGCTGTACATTGAGCTCTAAAACACGACTGGCTAAGCATGTTTCCTAACCAGACCGGTAAGACAGATCAGTAAATCGAGAAATAGGTAATTAATATTAGATAATACACAAATTAATAACTAAATAGGTAGATATATAACTTGACATAAGTAAATAGATGCATACAATCTAATTACTCCAACCTCCGGCAAGTAGCGGTAGAATCGAGAATAAGTCTTAATTTATTTTGCATTCGAAAACGCAGAACTTCAGCCTAATACAGCCTAGAAATTGGATAAAATAACGCCAGTGATTTTCTCAGCGTAGCTGATCTCCCAAGCCCCAGACAATCGCAGCTAAATTATCTTGACGAATAAAAAGCATGGCTCATTTGCGATAGTATCTGCATTGGGTAGGAAGGTAGAGAAGCAGAACGAAAGCTTCAAGCCCAACACGATAGCGCTTATGGAGGAATTTAAAAAAACGTAAGACTGGTTTACTTATCCGATAAGGAAATTAAACCTAAACCAACGACTAGAAAATCTGGAGCTTTATAACGAAAACTTTAGGACAACAAAACCCGATAATAAAGCCAAACGGTATGTATGTTTCTGTTCGATGGAAAAGTACAACTATTCCTAATCGAAATGGTCAAAAAGGTCATACACCTCTAATTGAAAGCCTACATATTGGAAGACAAAAACGGATTGGGAGAGATTTCTGGGGAGAGCGCAAACTGTGATTGAACCGCATTGCGAGCAGTTTTGTATTTTAAGTGCATAAGATAAGACAGAACAAAGGTGATCATATGACCGAAGAAATGTACACTAAATAAGACCTACAAACCTTAAAGCATTATTTGCACGGTGTTAACCAATATGATCAAACGGGCAGCGCTCGTAGGTTTAGCAAAGAAGGAAATCCAGTCGTACCAGTGGTAAAAAATAGAGTGAAGGTGACTTTGCGCAAAACACGTTGTCACTGCAGCTTGTAACGAATATGTACATGTGATGGTATCCATGAGATAGGTAACATATAATGGGTAATACCCTATAGCTCGGAAAGACTACGTCGAATAATGCCTACTGAAAAAACCTAGTAGTTACTTATAGATAGTAATCTAAAACCGAGTATCTAACCCTTCTTTATCCCTTCTTTTCTCCGTTATGTTTACCCATGAATGTCTGACACGGAAATCAGAGCTACGGTAGGTGGTATATCTGAGGAAGTCGGAGAATGTTTACAAAATCATCCCTGGTACGTAAAAATTGCCCAAGCTACGTTCTCAAAAGTCATAATGTTTAAACGTTAGCAGGCGTAGTGTAGTTTATCACGTAATATAATATGCTAAATTAAGTGTGTTTTTTAGAAACACACAAATATTCAAAGAAGTGGAAAATCGGGGCTATTTCCAAAACCCAAGTTTTAAATGCATAGGTGGTCCCTTCATTCTATATATCATATGTGCACTTACCTCAGTTTCTGGTAGGCGTAAGAAACTTTTCTGTTATCTGAACGGATATAATCAAAAGTTTGTTGGTCTTTATTAATGTCCTTTTATAGGAAAACACGCAACAACAACAACAAATGTTGGTCTGTCGCATTTAATAGCCTAGGAAATTCCTTGGATATCAACAAGTGTTGGATTTAGTCCCACTCTTCCCCTATTTGCCTCCAGTATACGCATCTGAATTGACCTCCTTTCTTATAAAGAGCCTTTCGCGCCTCAATTCGACTTCATAAATATAATAAAACCCCAAATTTGTGTAAGATCCCCCACCCAAATTTTGGTCTTCAAAATATATAAGTTATAAAACCTACCGTACATTCCTGCGAATACCAAATCCCGATTTTGGAAGTAAAGTGCACGACGGTAACTGAAAGCCGTACCGTGACACTGTTGCTACGCCGCCACTCTGCCATTCACTTGATTGCCACCTGACTGTTTTTAACATAACTGCCCTGAAAAGGTATGAAAATGATAAAGCAACTCTCCAAAACTGGCGTTTGTTCCCTTTTATCATGAAGTGTTTGCAAAGACCAGGGAACGTACAAAACGTCATTTACGATCATGTATACGATCGAGGGACTTGTGAGCCGATGAGACTCCTCTCAGTTGATCAAACATAATGCATTTCCTCTAAGTCGGTGACTACGATTTTCCCTTGAACGAGCTACACTATGGTCTTGTTACTGAATTCTGTGTCCAACACTGTAGACAGAAGTAATTAATTTAATTTAATTTTTAGTGCAAAATTACGCAGTGAAGGCAGTTCTAAATAGATCAGTTTATTTTCTAATGAGTGCATCCTCGTAAATAGTCGGTCAACTTGCTCTGTACTTTACGTGCTTGTATCCGTTTCCAAAATATGAACGGAAACTATCAGGACAAATATAAGCAGTTTCAACCAGCAGTCAGTCAAAAAAGATGGTTGATCTCTGTTTATTTCATGACATAAAAAGCACAGCTGTGTGTAAACAAAACACTTTACTATTAGGCAGCATGCAGTTTTGTAAAATTCATATGTTTATGTCAGTTCCTGATTCCTAGTGGTTCATTTTTCCTTATCAGCACTGAGGTATAATTCGCGTTAATCGTATAATTTAACCATGCTCTTGTATGTGAAAAGTGAATTCTTCTTACAGGATCTTGTTTGTTCTTTACTTTTGAGATGCGCAGTTCTCCAAGCACATTCGTCCCCCGCTGTCAAGTTGGAAATGTCAAGCCCTAATTTATTCTGGATATTTGGCTTAATTTCAATTTCTAACCTCTTGCCACTTAATCTTCCCCTTTCACTACCATACACGACGGTAACACTTGAAATTTTGATGACATCATGCCGCGCACCCTGGGTAATGTCAACCCTTTCAGTTTAAGCATTAGCATTATTTTGATTACCTAGAACCATGTATGTTATCATACCTGTAGGGGATTTGTAAAGTTAATGCGTTTACGTTTTGATCACGACGCGTAACCAGGTGCATTTTTGCCCATTCTAATTTAATATGGTTACTTTAGTCTGCTGTTTTTGTTTCAAACCTTTTATATGTTTAAGTCACATAATTTTAAAGTAAATAAAGTTTATTCCAAACTTCCTTTTGATATTAACTTTTCCTATATGCAACAATGATTGCATCATACAACCTACACGGCATCGGAAGGCGAGATCAGACGTGCATGTAAGCGATTGTTTCAAGCTTGGAAATATAACACTATCAAATAAGAATAGTTGCATGCTCTACAGTTGTGACAATTATTCGGACAAAACATCTACAGTGAACTTTCAAATTGCCCTCACTTTCTACGATAAAAGGCTCGCTGTTGGCAAGGTTAGGAAATCTAGAAACAAAATTTGACTGGCTCCTACTTCCTCTACATAGGATGAGGCTTTCTGCGATTTCCAATGCATTTGATTTTGCTAAATCATTTACTTCATATTTAACTGTTGCTAATATTCTCAGCTTGTCTGCCTCCCACGCTTGCGCCTTTATACTTACAAGTACTTATGTTTATTAAGCTTGTGGGTCGCTATGTCATTTTTACCTTCCATGGCTTTATCCTAAATACACAAGTGATTTGGTATGATACACTTTAGTATTTTAGCTCATTGAAATAATATAATGTTACATCAATATTTTGGGCACACCTATTCATCCCTATCAATCCGGTAAGTTAAAGAAACACAATACATGAATATTTAAACCCATATATGTCACAGCGATTAACACCGGAAAAGGAGAAAGAATCGTTTCGTCGGACGCATATCGTATTCAATTTCTTGAGAAAAAGCAACGAGGCAGCAGGCTTGATATAACTTACAACAGCAGTCATGGAAAGGGTCCCTTAACATTAGTGGCCTTTTTCTGTGATTAAGGTATTTTGTGTATTAAAAGTAACATTTTTTCTACATAAAATATATGTCATGCCTTTACAGGCATTTGGGTAATACGAACCCTTATACTAAAGCGTATAAGGTGAAGTGCTTGCCTATTGGGTGAATTTTGGTGGATACTGCGTTCATGGAAATGTTAAAATTCTGTGCATTATGTGACATCATAAATTGATTCGATGTCCTATAAATGCTTATAAAGTCAGACGAAAGAAGGGCGTTTACCGGGAGAGGTTTATTGTAGGTCAGACGTTTCGTCTTCCCATTTTCAGAGAATGAATCGTTTCCCTATGAAAGTGCTACTAATTATTTTTCAGTAAAATATATGCCGTTAGATTTTTTAACGTCAGGGTTTAACTTAATGGCTAATCAAATGCGGTGGAGGGACACGTAGAGAGGGGGATTATTAAAAAAACAATTAGGTACAGTCCGAGGAACTCGCCGAATCATGCGCACAAAAGAGCTTGGTCCAGAAAAAACGCGGAGAAAGACCGCATTGACAATGCATTTGATCGGCCCAACATTTCAAACTTTCTGTAAAATCAGCGTAGAAAAAGTGTTTAGAAAAAAAATAGATATATATTTATCTAAAATATGCGCTCAATCCATTGCAGGATTCTACCCACAGACGGTTTAATCCAAGGTTGCGGTAGTTAACACTGTAAATGGTAATATGTGCCGGCACGGACTGTCCGAAAGCTAATTCCAGACGACACTGGAAATGCACAAAATGTACGTGAGATACCGTGTGACAAAATGTGCAGAGGAAATTATCAGTGTGAGTCTCTTTATTAAGAGGATATAGTACACTTTTAATATGCACGATATACCTATAGGTAATATATAGGCCACATTTGTGAATGGACTTCATAAATGAATGCGATTTTCATTTATTCTAACAGTTCCTGGCCAGCGAGTCCGTCGCTCCAATCACTGTAGTTTGAATCAAATAACCATTATCTTTTCGTCTGGAAAAATGGCAGTGGTACAGTTGAGAAGAAGATTCAATCGTTGGAACAACACATTTTTTTGTCTGACATTTTGACATCCATCACGGATTCTTCATCATAGACAAAAGCAGTTCGCAGACCTATGCTGCTAGGCACCTGAGAACTGATTCATATGTACCTATCGGGAAGATATGTTATCCCACAGGATTACTTTGATAATTCTTATTTTCGGCAGGCTGCAATATGCTGGCATGATTCCTCCTTAAGTGATCCAGAAACTATGCAAGGGTTGGACAAGTTAAGTTGGTTTCACTTTAGCGCCATTCACCAGACTGCATATCAGTTTATTGATTCATATGTTTCAAGTAAATTTTTATGCTTTTGAATAAATCCTTCGAGATATCGAACACACGTAATCGAGGTGCCTCTCTGAGCCTGAGATGTCGGTAAGATTAAGTGGCAAAGATTTTGTGAATTGCTTTGACAATACGCTTCTTGGGCTTGATGATTTCTAAATCACGAAATCATGAAAAGTGTACTCGTCTGACAGTTGGCTTTCACTTCAGCATTTTTTTCAAACAAAAGACAATGCGAAGTAAAGGACCTGTCAAGTCTAAAAAAGCCATTACTTCAAAGGATAATACCTCTGAAACCTCTTCAAAAAAGCGCAAAAATCATTGGCAGCATATTTTGGCAAGCATTTTATGCCAGATTTACCTAAGAATCCAGAAGAATTCCAGTACTTGGCTCTTCTCTTGTCTCAAGCAAAAACCTAAGATCTTTACATTTTAGACTCAAAACTCAATTTATTTACTTAGTAAAATTTACAGTAGATTATCTCTCTCATAAAATGTCAACCAACATTCGGAAATGTGCTTTCGGTATAAACAAAGTACAAACAAGGTTGTACTACGAAAAATCGTGCGGCCCAATCCGAAGGTTATTCAATCACGTCAGAGCGCTGGTTTTTGAACGAGGTCTTTTCTGACCGCCTACAAAAAGTTCATTGATTTTCACAACATTTTTAAATTCAAATATATTTTATAGGAGAAATCAACAAATGTATTCTTTCTTGTACTTATTTGGTATAAAAGTACGCTTTCTTCAAATTCTGTGCTTGAAAGGGGGATTTCTTTAAGTTTTGAAAAGGTTTCCTAAATTGTCGAATACGTTTTAACCGTTACATTCAAAGTTAAGTTACCCTAACTGCATGCTGTATAAATTGTGTATCAAGAAAATAACATAATTTCCTAGGGCATGAGGAAGAACTTATCAAGGGCTAGTTGCGGTCTCGACACCAGAAGGATCCCCAAATCACAAGTCTGGGAAAACTGAAAAAAGTCGGACAACTTTACTGCTCAAGAGGCTTTTCAGTAGGTGCTGCAAGCACCGCGTACAGAAACCAGCCGAGTCGATGTAAAGGTGTCTATGCGCACAGATTAAGCAAAGCCTTGCCCAGTCATCAGCAAATCATGAAAAGATGCAGGTGTTGACGTCAGAGGTCGCGGGGAATCGATTAGCTTCGGGCGAGAACGCGTCGACAGCGGTGGCGCAAAAGCACAAGAGCCCGCAGAGGTACGAAAGTGAGTCATTGCTGGGAACGCAGCAAGACAAAGGTTTGGCAGATAAGAAGGGGGTGAATACGCGCAGCACTACCGAATTCAGACTGCCACAAGCTCATATAATTCAAGGAATGTGGATCGGGTTATATATCTTATAGGCAACACTAATAAATTTTCGGATACGAAGCGATATTAGTGAACATTTCACGGTCGTAGAAAGTTTCATTCTTGGAACTTTCTTTAACACCGAAAGATAGCCATTCTTAGAGTAAAAAAATTGAAAAAGGCGTAATTTTCTACGAAGTGGGTACAAGGAAGTGTATTATTGTGCATGCACTGAAATCCATGAGAAAAATGCATAGGCCTTAGGTTGCCATTTGTTACAGTATGCAGGCAGGCAGGATTAACAGCCAACATTCAGACGTGACTGAAAAACTTGATTGTACCCTGTACAATAATCAATATTTCAACACTACTCAAGTCATTTCTTCAAATCCAAAGCACATTCCGGAATTTTGTTTGACATTTCATGAGACAGGGAATCCACTGTACATGCATTTCATCTAACTGAACTGACGAGGTTCCGAAGGTGCGTCTGGTGAAAAGGCTAAAATCTTAGGCGCTATATTCCTGCAGACCGACCCGTATAAACTGTCTCGGCGGTTCTGCTTTTCCACGTTCAGAGACTGTTAATCAGAAAACCTTCCCGCTTCCTTTTAGAGTCTTGCTTAACGTTATACTCTTGAGCCCTTTCTGTTAATATTATTCAGAGTAGTATCCAACAGTTTTTCCTCAAACCCGAATGAGTTGGGAACCGTTTCTTCACGGGTGGATGTTGCGCTTCTATTGGCCAGATACAAACGAGTTTGCTTGCTTGTGATTTAAAAAGGCATTTATAACACGATGTAAAGTCAGAATGAGAAGTCCTCATCCAATGAGGAAAAACGCGAATAATTGTATTTATGCAAATCAATATTTTTCGGGAATTTCTCGTGAAACTATTTCAAACGAGGATGGAGAACGAATTTCCGAAAAATAGTTCCTGAATGGTCAACTTTGCAGCAGTTCGAGGAAGAGGTCATCAAATCACCCTTGAAGTATAGATGGTACCCTTGTAGTGGATCTGTAGAGCCAATCGTTGTGTTACAAATTGGGTCTACTGGTGAGAACGCTGTGCTCGTACAGTTGATAGAGGCAATACGCTGCGTGCAGTCAATATTGAATTCAAGAATGACTTTAATAGTGTACTTTACTATCAAGATTTGTGTAAACGGAGCTAATTTGGAGTAAGAGGCAAGATTCTTGTGTGGAATCGAGGTTTTCTAACCTGTCGCTCTCAAGCTGTAGATGTCTGTAACCAGCAGTCGGTGGAGGTTGCGGTTGAGAGTGGTATTTTCCAAGGCTCAATCCTTAAACCTACTCTATTCGTCAACGACTACGCCAATAGACTGGATTGAGATGTTGTCATGCCTACCGATGACATCACGATCAGCGGTATCATCCGAAATGAAATTGACGACTAGCATTTGCAGGCAAAACTACACCGACTCGAGCAATGGTCGAATAAATGGTTTTTGCCGTTTAACGTGCACGAGAGAAACTTTATGCAAATTAGCGTAGTCTAGCGCTTGAATGGCATACCCAGTCAAGAAGTGGATGCCTGTGGATAACGACTTTACCCTCGGGGATCTGCCAAGGACCTCAGCTTCCTTGAAATCGTGCCAAGGGATGCAACCGAACTTGTAACAGGGCACATATGGGGTGTTATCAGACTAATATTCCGCCTCAACCACGGATAGGACTGTCACCTCGTACGTGGAGAGTTTTTCTTGTTGGCAACTCAACTAGCCTTGGCGGTTATCCACTCAAACTACATCTGGAAGGAAATTCTTCTTCTTTGATGGAGGGCCTGAAGCTTGGAATGCTTCGCCTGAGGTTTTGTCTCCGTTTGCGACTATAGCAGACTAAAAAAGCAATACACACCACTATAGCATTCGACTGGTGTTATCCCGATGCATTACGCGGACAATTTATTTTGCTTCACTACTTTGCATATTTAAGTAACGTTTATTTATATGGTATCTTGATTTCTTAACCTCCGCGCGTATACTTGTATTCACTATACTGCATGCAGACAAGAGTTCGTATTAATTA
>UYRU01043273.1:997-14254 GCA_900617775.1 Dibothriocephalus latus | reverse complement strand
CTTTACTTACGTAATGGCGCAAGACTTCTGTAGGCTGCAGGGAGGTCCAGATGCCTGTTGACAGAATTAGCGTCTGAGTACCATACCTAAAGCATAAATCCTTCAGCTGTTGAGGCTCCTCGGCCCACGATGGTCGTTTTTTGAATATGGAAGTCGTGGCTGGTCTCCCCGATATGTATGGCAAGCTGTGAGTTAGAGTCTAGTCTCCGGGCTGCCGCTTTGTATTCTTGTTGGCGGGTCTGCAATTTGAGTCTTTCTTCTCCAACGTAATTGCGGTTTCCATCGTCGCAACGTATTTTTTAGACAACTGCGGAGGTTTCAATAGGGGGCAGTCCGTCTTTAGGTTACATCACTCGGTGGCGTATTGTCGCCTGAGGTCGATTTGCTATGCCTACTCCAGCGGGTTGTAACAGTCGGGGGACTGCTTCGGAGACTCTTTTTATGTAGGGAATGGCCCTCCAGACTTGGAGTTGCGGATTTGCTGCCCGTCGTCTCCTTCGCGGAAGTTATATTGCGCAAAAACATATATTGTCACAAACTCAACACTTATGAAGCCTGTTTCTTTACTGGTACTGCACACAAGAAAATATATGCATTTAGCTTACGGTCCCAAATGTTCGTTGCAGTAAAACAAAAAACGGTCTGAACTCATTTTACTGCAGACTGCGACAAAACAGTTCAGAAATTGACAACTAATAATTCTAAAACAAAAATATGATTCCTTAAACATGTGTTCAGTTAAAGGGATTTATTTTACACTTTTCTTGTTGACTTCCTATAGCACAACGTATTAGAGCACAATGTTTATTTCTGTCATAGCAAATAGCACAGGACATCTGTTCGACGGCAGACAACTTCCGATTTCGCCAAAACTCTGGCTGTTACTCTCAAACAAACTGAACTTAACAGACAGCGTACTTTATAAAGGTAGGGAAGACATGTGCGAGTATCTGTTACATCGGCCCACATTCGGACCAATCAGATAGTGTCCTCAAGTGGGTAGTGGCTCGACTGGTAACGTAGGTTCTTAATGCTGACGATAACTTGCACGTGCATTATATGTGGGCCGATCGGTAGCGCAGTATGGGAACGTGCGGAGGATGACTCCGGCCGCGCCAACAGACTGCGCCATCTCTCGCACCCTGCGTATGAAATTCCTCAGTTCGTGCCACACAAGAATGCTTTTTTGCCTGTCTACTGTGGGTCCTGTTCCGCGATCGGTCATATGCCCTCTTTCCAATTACTTGTACCGTTTTTTTCCAGATTTTCCGCCCCACCAGCCCTCCAATTTAGCAGTCCTTATCAATAGCGGGAATGAAATGAAGAACGAGGCCAGACACACCTTAACTAGGAGGGCCAGCAACGCGCACATGCGTCCCATCTGTGTGAGCGGTCTGGACCTCCTGCCCAAGTAGATGGACAGGCTCATCAACGAGAACCTGCTCTTTGCCTGGCGGTCCGGTAGCAGCAGCAATATGCAGTCAATAAGCTATTGTGGCGGACAGCCACAATGCCTATCCCCCCAGCGTTGTCCAAGGCTCACTGCCCCAAAGTCGTGTCATCACAAACAACTTCTACAATGCTTTCTTTCACTGGCGTCCCCGTCCCCCGAGGCTGTAACTCGCAGTTTCTTCCGGCTAACCGATAACAGCTGCGTCAACGCCCCCTGTTCTTCGGCGTGCCGGCGGACCCAACAGTTGACCTCAGCTTATTGAGCCACACACTCACGTGCGCACACGCCCGTGTGTACAAGTGCGTCCAAATAAGCACGCCTGCCTAAGTGCAACATGAATACACCACCCCTTGGCCGATGCAGTAAAGACCTCTACAGGCGACATCCCCTCGGGCAAATCGCAACACCCCAATGCCGGAACACTTGAACTCGCTTCACAATCCTAATAAAGCAACTATTAGCACCCCAGACAACAGACACAGTCGACCACTCACAGGCCTGGCTGGACGCAGTCAGGACCAGCCCTGGCTTCGCCAGTGATCACTGCCGCCTGAGACAGCAACTCAGGGCTCGGTGCACAATAAAACTCTCATTCTGGTGATGCCTGCCTTTTTCCTCCGACCTGGGAATCGACCTCAAACAAACACTAGTTAGACCGCTATAGTCTCCTCCCAGCAGTTTTCTGCCTCTTACATCTTTTGTAGACTTTCTTCTAATCCAAAAGTAGCCTCCGACGCCTGCCTTTTGTCCCTGCAGTCCACTTCTGACCTGACAGCTTAGCGTCGGTTTCCAATGAAGTCCTCCGTTTGCTCCACATGGACGGTGACTTGCGCTCAATGACATTGAGAGCAAGCTAACTCTGCATTTACACCA
The DNA here is from genome assembly GCA_900617775.1 of Dibothriocephalus latus. NCBI lineage: Eukaryota > Metazoa > Platyhelminthes > Cestoda > Diphyllobothriidea > Diphyllobothriidae > Dibothriocephalus > Dibothriocephalus latus. The sequence continues at coordinate 11,928 of UYRU01043273.1, read as the reverse complement.
CTCTCTGTGTTACACTCTGCAACCTCAATCCGATGTCAGAACGAAGTCAAGAAGATCGGGGAGGGGGGGGAGGGCACATGCCCGCGCAATGTACAGTGCGGTCGGAAATTCGTGCACAATTCGTGTACAGCCTAATCTCAAGCCATTTCACTGACATCAGCATGCCGGCTGTGTGACGAACCTCTTTCTGACCGCTAACAAAAAAAAACATTCTGTTAAAAATGGCTACTTGAGAAGTGTGCTATTCACTCATAGATTTTAACTTACCTTTTAAATTAAAAGCGTGTATCTTGTAGAAAAATTCACAAAATTATTCTTTCCTCTTCTTCTTTGCTAGAACACTTTGCCTTCATCAAATTTTGTATTAAAAAGAAGGATATGTTTTGGTTTTATAAAGCTCCTAGTTTGCCGAATAATTTTGTAATCTACCGACTGCTACACTTGAATTCAAGATTTGTAAACTGCGTGCTGTGTACACCCACTCTAAGAAAAAATAAGCTTTTTCCCTAGAAGGTGATGAAGAGGTCACAAAATTGTGCAGTGGAGTTGGATCTTGCTGCATACATTATAGGCAAAAGTAGTAAATTAAAGGATATGGTGTATTATGGATGAACATTTCACAGTCGTTAAAAATCTAAAGCCAAAATTGTATCCTTCCTTCCTTGGATGAAGGCGAAACTTTCTAGCAATCGAGTACGAGAAGGAATAATTTTGTGAAGGTTTTCAACAAAATATACCTGCATTTATAAGGGCAGGAAGAATCAACGACTTAATAGCACACTAATTAAGCTGCCATTTTTTAACAGAATGTGCTTCGTGCGAGCTTTCAGATAGAGGCTCGTTAAAGAAGATGGCATGCTGCCGTAACAGAAATAACTTGAGATTAGGCTGCACGATAGTAACTACTAGAAACCTACCCAAGGCAGGTTGCGAGGGATTATCAATCTACCGCAAATTGTAGCATTTTACACGAATTGCAGGTCGTACTGTAGGTGATGCAAAACAAATAAATAGCACTTAAGATGTGAGGGGGCGACCTCTGGGAAGCAAGCTCCGTGCGGGTACCATTAACGCCACATTAGGAAGGAACCAGTGCAGCCTGACTCTCAGTCCACTAATCACTCATTTCACACCAAAACACGCAAGCAGAATTACCTCGTCGGTTGGCAGCGACGGCTTTTAGCGTAACGTGATGGCTTCACAAGCGCGTCAGCCGTCGACCTCCCTCTCTTCCCCAAATCCAGCATTAGGCCATCGTCCAAGACCGTAATTTGACTGATGAGGAGAGTGCAGAGCAGTTGGTAAAATACGCGTCAAAAGTATACAGTGATAAAATGCGAAGAAATACCCCGACACGGCCCCCTCATAGGTGACATTCGCTATGAGTGCACGTTCTCAGCTATGTCTGCCGTGTTCAGATCTGTCAGAACGAAGTCAAGAAGATCGGGAAGGGGGGAAGGCACAGGCCTGCGCAATGTACACTGCGGCCCGAAATGTGTGTCCGATGCCGTCATTTGCGGAAGATGGATAATCACTCGCAAATCTGCATTAAGTAGAGTTGTAATACTGATTATCGTGAGCAGCCTTATCTCAAGTCACTTCACTCACGTCAGGATCCTGTCTTTGTAACTAACCTCTTTCTGACTGCTAACAGAAAATGCATTCTGTAAAAAATGGCTACTTTAGTAGTGTGCTATTAACTCACAGATGTTAACTTACCTTATAAATTAAAATTTTTCGCTCGTTGAAAATTTAAAAAAATTATTTTTCTATTTTCTTATTTGATAGAACATTTTGCCTTCAGCAAATGTTAGGTTTAAAGAAAGGCTGGTTTTAAAAAGCTCGTAAGTTGCCAATTAATTTTGTAACCTACTGGCTGTTACACTTTAATGCAAGGTTTACAGACTGCGTGCTGTGTGCAGCCTCTCTAAGAAAAAATAATTTTTTTCCTAGGGTGTGATGAGGAGGTGACAAAATTGTGCAGTGGATTTGGATCATGTTGCATACATTAAAGGCAAAAGTAATAACAGATGCGGATGCAATGTACTATGAATGAATATTTTACACTCGTAAAAATTCTAAAACCAAAATGTTACCCTTCCCTTAAGTATAACCTTGGATGAAGGCGGAACTTTCTAGCAAACGAGTACGAGAAGGAATAATTTTGTGAAGGTTTTCAACACAAATACCTGCATTTATAAGGGCAGTGAAAATCAACGGCTAGTTAAAAGGCTGGCATACGGTCGTGACTGAAATTGCTCGAGATTAGGCTGCACGATAGTCACTATTGCAAACCTACTTAATGCAGTGTTGCGAGGAATTCTCAATCTATCACAAATTGTGGCACTTTGCACGAATTCCAGGTAGTACTATAGGCGATGAAAAACAAAAAAACAATAGTAAAATGGGGAGTGGCGGCTGGAAAGCCAGCTCCGTGGGAGTACCATTAACGCCACATTAAGAAGAGGTCATTGTAGCCTGACTCTCAGTCCGCCAATCACCCATTCCACACCAAAACACGCAAGCAGAATTACCTCGTCGGTTGGCAGCGACGGCTTATGCGTAACGTGATGGCTTCACACGCGCGTCAGCCGTCGACCTCCCGCTGTTCATCCCCCCCCTTAAACACTAGACCACCGTCCAAGACGGTCATTTGTCTGATGTGGGATGTGCAGCGTAATAGTTACAATACACGTCAAAATGCAAACAGTAACAAAGTGCGTAAGTCTTCGCCTAAGAGCACCCCGACGCACCTCGCAACTGTGCGGTTTTCGTTATGGGTGCACGCACTCAGCTATGTCTGCCTTGTTCTGTTCTGACTTACATCTTATGTCAGCGCATCTGCCGCGTGGTGCGTTGTAAAGGCAACATAACCGATTAATAGGCTGGATTACGGATTTATTTTCAGGCGTCAGCCTTCCAGACTACGAATTTTTGCTTGTACGCTTCAGTCTTGTCATTGCCAGGAATGGGACGGGGTTTTTATCACTATCTTGCTTTGCCACGTAAATGTGAACCTTAACGTTTTCCCTCCTTCATGAAACAGTTTTGGTTGAAATTTCCATTATAAACTGTGTTGCGCGCTAAAACAACTTTTTTCATTCTGAGTCATAAATGACCCCTAGATATTCAGATGTAAACTGAATTTTTTTAACCTATGTACGACCTAAATGCATGGTAGATCTTCAGCTATTATTACATACACGTTTCTTTAAATCTTCATTTTACTGTAATCCAAACGTAGGTTACGGCTGTGTACTAGGTTGAAATTTCCTACGTGCACGTACAGGCCGCGTAGTAGAATAATAATTACTGACCTTAGCAAGCATGATTACTAGAGTGAGCACTCCTGACATTGGCATGCTACTTCTATCAACAGTATCCTAGCTCTCGTACTCTATACTTAAGGAAAAAAACTGACACAATTTTGGTGAATAGGATTAGGGAGGTAAAAACCACGGCAAAACGAGCCCAACGTCACGATCAATTAGTAGTGTCAGTAATAGTACCAATACTACTCTCACTCACGTACACTGCTAGTATGCAGCAGTATAAAATAGTAGTAGCAGTACCAGCTTTGGTTTCCTTGAATCCGGTTTGACACCTACCGAAGGTGAGTGAGAGTGAATAGTGCGGTAGTACTAGCGCAAAAGTCTTCTTCTCCTTAAGGCTAAGTTATGCGGTGTCCGGGCCCGCATTGGTGAAAGCGGCCTACGCCTGATTCATGCTCAGTCATCTCGCCTTTCTCATGTCACCGGTTCAAGCGGGGAGCGGGTTTAGAGTGGGGCAGATGGCTACTGGTCTAATTTCCTTATACCTGACTACAGTCACCAGAAACGGGCGCCGTCGGTTACGTTAACAGCAAAACTCTGATCGGTTATCAGGGTACGAATCAACACAGAGAAACTTTTGGTAGTGAGGAGAGAAGAAGTTTGTGGAGAAGGGTGCAGCGCAAGTGACTTCAAACCCGATTAAATGTAGTCCTTCTTTGCCACGTAAATGCGAACCTGCTAAGACAACTTTTTTGTCCATTCTCAGCCATTCGTGACATCTAAATATTCACACGTTAACTGAATTTCTTTTGATGCATGCCCGCCTCATACATCGGCTAAGGTTCTAAAATATGCATTAGGTGCCTAAGGAGCATTTAAAATATAGTTAAGATACGATATTATTCTGGATTATGAATGCGAACCTTTCCGCCATATGGCAACCTACAACATTGTATTGTGAGATTTTTCCATTTTCTTGAAGAAAAATGCACCAAGGTATCATATATTTGCAGAAATATGTGGACTTTTCCAACGTTAATTGCCCTAAAATTAGGCCGTCCCATTAATGTAAATTTTAAGTAAACACTTAGCGCAGATTTCATAAGTTTATGCAAACATGCGCAGAAAATCAGCCGTGATACTACAAAACTTTTTCAATTGTACGGCGGACTACATCGTTCTTATTCAGACCCGGTCCACCTCGATTTTCATATTACTGGGTTAACATTTAGCTATACAGACTCATAATCATAGTTCGCTGCTTAGTACAAGGGGCTAGAAAAATTTGCTCAGCAGACAGTATTGAAGAATAGCCCAAGAAAATGTAGGACCTATTTCGCGAAAACGGGAATCCTGACAGATGTATTACAAGGAATATGGCTGTGAAAAAAAATAAAGCCTACCACACCTACTGTAGAAAAGAAAACACTATTCCTCGAAGTCCCCTTTCGAGGGAACGCGGCAAGTGAACTGCTGAAAAGACGCCTTGACCAAGCCGTTCCACGAACCTTCTCAGCAGCTAGAGTTAGATTAATATTCTCACCCAATCCAATCTTATAAGAGGGAAGGTAAGGGTAGATTACCAGCTCAGACCACCTCCATGTGCATCTATTCATTTACTCGCTCCTGTGGAGCAGGCTATATGGGTCGCATAAGTCCATGGCTATCTAAAAGAATAAAGGAACTCCTCCCGGTATGTCTGAAAAAATTTAAAGTCGAGAGCATCAACAGCTCTATTCTGGGGCACATGATAGCAAAGGCACAACAACTGTCTTCGGTCATATTTTTGCAGTTCCCGGGTTTTGTCGTAAATATGTGGTAAATGGGTTGGTTTTGCCGAGAGGGCAACAATCTGAACCCTGTCGTAATAAGAAGAACGAAGATGGTGGTTCGTGCTATAACTGTTCTGTATGAGTGGGAAACATATAAACTGGTAGGAGGATTTAGAGGCAGAAATAGGGAAAATTGTAAATATCAAGTACACTAGTCAGTTTATAAACTGTGAGACGTGAAACGAGCCTTTAATCGTTACTATTGTCATGTATACTTTATTAAATAACTTACAACCTAACTAATAAGTTGACTACGTAACTATTGAAGATATAAAGAGCGGTTATGAAAATATTTGCTAACAACGGCTTTATTTGTGCCCGCAAGTATGCAATTGACGTACTTTGTTCATTTTTCCTTTTGCATCCGTATATTTCCTAGCATCTTGTTGCCAATAAGGAGCTCTAAGGCGTTCACTTATCTTTCTATTAATAAAAGTGACACTGGTGGCGCTAAGCTTAACCCTAAACCCTAAGCAAACCCCTGACGGTTAATGGATTCCAAAAATCCTCTCTATCTGATAATCTTAAAACATTGCAACGAATATATTATGTTAGACTGTAGCGCATAGTCCCCAACTACCTTAGCCTTGTCCTTTCAATGACAAATTATTAATCAATCTCCATTTTCTTGAGAGTCAAAACGGCACTGCTGAAATATAATGCTGCCAAAGTCTTTTTCATTGTAAGACGTCAACATTCATAGATAAGGAAGTTTACTTACTACGAGTTTAGTCGCTATGCAATATATTAACTATAAAGCAGGGCAGCCTTTCCGAGCTCTACCAGGATGCGTTCTCAGGAGCTCATGAGGAACGATACGCCCCTTCAGTACCCCTCGTCTTGGTCGGTAGTCTCATGCTGACTTTATATATCTACAAGGAAATAGACGGGTAATCAAATTATTCGTCCGGATTAAAATTAATTAATATTGCCTCTTTAGTTTTCGAAGAATAAGCAGGTCAAGAGAAAGCTCAATATTCACTGACGGGTGATGTAAGGTTTTCGTCCTTAGTAAGTGAAAACCCTTGCTTACCTTGTAGGTATTTAGAGGACTGGCAGTTTCAGGGCTGCATTTCATATGAAGAAGGCCAGTCTCCAAGTGTGCACAAATGCGCAAGAATTTAAGTCTAGTAATATTAAAGCAAAGTTTCCACGTTTGACTGGCTTCCTTGGGGCCTTTTCAAACCCAGATTCAATTACATGGAATTTAAAATGGTACGCCATCTTGCATTCAGGAACAGCAGTTCAAGTTTTACCTGTTTGACCAAAGCAGCTCTTTAACCATTTAGTCAACTCCCCTCTGGGAATGCCTCTATACGCACGATGAATCATCACACACAAAGGCGCTTGCGTGAGCTGCCATACTATCATGAGGATGCACACCTGCCCGTGGCTATTGATCTTTCGTCAGCTCTGATTGGTCCACTTCTCCGACACTTTCTAATCAAGCGCATCAGTGAATATACACAGCCTTTATGCGAGAATGACTTGCTAGTTAAATACAGCTCACATCGTGGTCGATTGCCCTTTCTTCCTCTTCCCGTGCTGGCTTTGGTATGTCTCTTAATTTGACGGAAGTTTTAGATCACTGCTAAGCCAGTTCAGACATTTCAAAAAAGAGTTTCCCTACGACAGCACTATGTTAGCTCCAAAATAACCGGCTCTATGTTGCGTTAAATGCCCATTCCAAATTTCCCACAATGCTCCACCCAACCTTACTTCTCATTTATCCTATTTACCTCCAAGTATAACTAGTGCACTGTCTTCCATTGCTTCTATGTAGTTAAACATTAGGGCCGTGCCTGCAAAATCGGTCTGTTTTTCCGGTTGACACGCCCTGGGGCCCAGCTTATCCTATGACGCGTGAAAACCCTGTCCAGGCCATTTAATTGCACCCCCGTTGTCAGACACCTCTCCCACGGAAGCAACATTTTCGGAAGAATTAGCCCTCTGTTTTTTGGTTTTTTTATTTTACGATGCCGAAATACGTTTTGACACGCAGGGACGCCGATTTCTAGCTCCTGCTCTATTATTAGCAATCTCGATTATCAGATCTAGCGACCCGTTTCGGATCCGCTGTCAAACGAAGGGTCGGCTGCTCTCCTTCGCCCCTGAGATTTAGACATGCCTTCGAAGTAGCGCTTTCAGGATTTGTGTGTATGATATCTGATCGAAATAAGTACACTGTCCCAGCAGAAATATGCAGTCGGTTTGTGAATTTGTGGTTAGACCACTCACACCTTATAGTCAAATATAATAAAAGAGCAAGAGTTCGAAGGTGTGTCAAATATTAATAAAATGATGACACGCATATACGGCAGGATTTTTTGGCGTCAATAAATTTCGTGACAGCTTCTCAGCTGCATCTTGTCGCTGCAGGAAATACTGCGCCAACTGCTGGTACTCTGTACCAAAAATGTTCATTTTCTATTTAATGTACAACTTTACAGACAATTGGACGGAGTCGCAATGGGCAGTCCACTAGGGCCCCTATTCGCAGATGTCTTTATGGGTCATCTTGAAGAAAAGGCGTCGTCAAGACCTAGTAAGACACAATTATATCGACGATATATTCACGATTGTGGATTCTAAGGAAGACACCGATGACCTCCTCAAACTTATGAATACCCTACACCCAAAAATGAAATGCACAATGGAAACAGATCAGTATAACCAGCTATCCTTCCTCGATGTCCTCATGTTAAGAGAGGATGATGGTTCAACAACGCGTACGGTTTTCCACAAAAATACGTGGAAAGGGCAGTATCTACATTTCATGAGTTTTGTGCCAATGCAGTGGAAGCGAAATCTGGTATATACTCTCTTTCAAAGAGCGAGGAAAATTTGCTCTAGTGAGACCCTACCCGCAGAACTTTCCTACATCAAAACAGCCCTACTTAACTGTAGCTATCCTGCACGCTTTATACAGAAGTACAGCAATTATCTAGGTCCAAAATTTATGGAACATTCAGTTCCAAAAAAGCCCGTCATTGTACACTTACCCTTTAAGGGTAATGGTTACTTAGTTTTAATCCCCAAATGATTTTCGTTTACTTTCCCTCAATCCTCACCCCCCCTTCCTTCCCATACGTCGATTAATGCAATGTACTTTACCTGATCATTATTTAAACCGAACTATGACCCTTGCTGTTATGTCATCCATTCTGCGAAATTTCAAACGGTTGCATGTTCTCTTCGTTATCATCCTAATTCAGTGACAAGATGCAGCTGAGAAGCTGTCACGAAATTCATTGACGCCTATAAATCCTGCCGTTAATGCGTGTTTTAAATTTGTACCGGGGAACAAATGCTTCAGAAAGTTTTTACAGTCCTGAATCCTCGTGTACAGAGAGATAAAATTCTAGCGGTAGGGTCAGTGCTTTCTAACAAAAGGGTCAGTCAAGGAAAAATGAAGGCGAGAATGCTTAAGGTCAAAAATCGTCTGGGACCTCGCCACAGTATCCTCCGGCTAGACCAAAGGGGCGTAGAAAATAAAAAACGTCAAAGTAGATACGGCACGTTTAAGCGGTTGAGAAACTAGACAGTCGGGGAAGTGAAAGTGACGTCCAATAAGGGGAGCAGGGGAAATGGGACCACAGGGCTCATCCGGCGGAATTTCCTGGACGGCAGCTTTGAGGCGTTCTACGCTCACGACCTCCTCTCGTGGTCCACAAAGGGTGCGGTAGATCCTCTCACCTCGAAATACAACTCGCAACGGGAACGGTTTTGACTCCACATCAGAATGTTGCGTGTCATATGACGTTGGAGTCACCAATATGGTTATACCACTACTACCTTATCTTACGTTGATGGCAAAAATAACAGTCAAATAGGATAATGACCAAAACAGGACGAGATCGACGGTATTGAAAATATTACCAAAAATAATTACAACCTTGAGTCCTGATTTACACAGCGGTAAAATTTCGGCGGTGTGTTCAAACACATGAGTCAGTCAAGGAAAAATGAAGGCGAGAATGTTGAAAGTCAAAAACAGTCTGGGAACTCTCCACATAGTAACGAGATTGCAGTTGTAGTGCGAGGCATTCAGCAACCATGGTACGCGAAATACTTATCCCATTGTGCCTTTGAGTGCGATCTGAGCGGCAGTACAGGTGAACAAGAGACTCACTGATCACAGTATTATACGATTAAACAACAAGTTGTGGTTTCGAACCCCGGGTGTTTCAACGCCTGATGATGCTTCCTAAGTCAGAAATAGCCATTCCCGTCTATCTCATCATTGTCGTTAATTCTAGTCTGTCTATGAGGATGCCACATCCGCAAGGTTTTCTGCTCTCGGCTTCCAACGACACATTCCGGCTTGAAAGAGTTAACTTGCACATTAGAGCTTAACCGTTGGCCTCTTTGAATATCCGACGATAGACTACGGTGACATTCCGATTTTGAGAAAACGGGGACAAAACATGCTGAACTTAAAAAGCTAGCTTTCCATTTCAGCTAGTTAATTAGTCCCGTTTTATATTTTAGTTGACTTTCCTTAAAAAGCTGCAATGATAATTTATAACCCTCAGTAAGACTTCGTTTTATAAACTGTCGCACCCTTACTGCTGTTTGACCTTTAGGGACGCAAGTTATAGGTTAATCTGCCAAACCCCCTAGTTAGGAAGTATTTTGTTAAATTTATAAGATTTTGGAAGACTATTGGTGCTGAATACATGTTGGGATTAGGAAGTAAGCATTTCATTTAAGGGTTTCAATTAACTCTGTTTTTAGATTTGCAACTTTTAATAAACAGCCGTTCAACATTATTTTACGGTTTTCCTCGATTGAAATCACAGAAGGTCGTCGGTTTACTATTAAACATTATTTAAATAAATGTGAAGTAATAAAAGTAGGCCTATCTAAGATTTCAATAAAAACCAGCTTTTGATCCTAATGTTCATGCTGTCGACGGTAGTGTTTGATGTTGAGCAAACAAAGTCAATCAAACACTATCTCTTTCATGTAGTTACTCAGTAAAAGTACGTTTGGGATAAATTAATACCTTCTCATCAGGTCAGTACATTGATGTGTGTCCAAGTTAATAAAATGTTCGGCTTTTCGTACAAGTGAATAGGGGGAGGGGCGGTGGGGTTGACAAGCCAGGGCTATTTATGCGGCGGCGAGGCTTTTGTGGAGCCGGCCCAGAGATAAGGGGAGGGAGGAGAATAGAGAGCGCGTGAGACCACATTTGGCTAAGCGACCGTTGGCCATACCGGGCGCGGAGCTTGCAGGAGGCTCTTTTGTGCACACAAGACTTGTAAGCAAACAGGAACATGCTTAAGCATACAGAATACCCAGGAAATTGTGCGACTTCTATGACAAAATTTGCCTTGGTAGTTTAGCATATGTAATTTGCCACAGTATTTTGAGCCACTGGGTTGATTCAGTTCTGAGAAAGCCTTTTAGTTAGGAAAATCGTCCTTTTGTTAAATTTATTATGGGTAATGGGCATTAATTTTAGCACAATTGGGAGTAGTCTAATATTGAGGGAATTTCTCATTCCATTAAGTAGGACAGAACAAACTTTTCTTATGAACGTGCATTGTGCTATGGAAGAACTAAAAATGCGTAAGAGAATTTTAAAAAAAGCCCTTCCAAAACCGAAAAATGAAATCCAAATTTGCTTAAACGAAAGTGGAACCAATTTTAAGGAATCGAATTAACAGTACGACCTAGAATTCATGTAACATGCCGACATGTGCAAAAGATTGATGCTCTTTCAGTTATCGGAATTAAGTAAGCTTGTTATGATGATTATCGTGTAGGCCATTCTGAAATCATTTCAGACACAATCTGATGCCCGATTTTTAACAAGCCGTAC
>UYRU01043270.1:2968-16216 GCA_900617775.1 Dibothriocephalus latus | reverse complement strand
TAATAGGTTGCTATAAGATCTTTTCAGGTTCTCCATGTATACAATATCAGCTATTCATATTTTGCTATAAAGATAGGTCCTCGTTAAGTGTATAACTTTTCTTAACACGCACTAACAGTGGAATAAAATATACTGCTTCGTGTAGGAAATAATAGCAGCTATGTGAGTTCACAGTGCTGTGGAGTAAATATTCCAACTTTTAGGTCTCGCATTTCGGATGTATGAAAAAAGGGCATTGCAAAAAAGAAAAACAACATTTGTTTTATTAAGGCAAACTGTGCTGAATCGTTTTGGTTGCATTATGAAATGCGGTGCCAAACGCCAAATTTCAGGAATCATCTATTATTTTCTCGCCTATGTACATGAGTGCATTCGTGAATTTAGAAATTTTTATGAATTTTGTGGCTTAAAAGAAATAAAAAAGTGACCAATTATTTCTTCAATATTCCTAACACCTGCAGTCGTTAAAAAATAACCACAAACAGTGCAAATAACTGCCCGCGGCCTACAAAGTCTTGCGTCATCACGTGGGACGGAGCCGGAACGTAGCAAAATCAAACATAAGAATGGCAAGCCAACAGGAACCCACAACGAACCGGCCGGAAGAGGCGGCAGTGTTACCAGGGCCCTCTACCGGATGGCAAGGCGGTACACTAATCGCAGTTCATGAACCCCAGCCCCACAAACAGCTAATTAGCGTACACAACTATAACTGCCCCTCCGACCCCACTGACAGTTAATTGCCCCCCCTCCTCCCCCATCCTTCTTCGATTGCAGACACCTTGACAATCTGACGATTTCTCACAGTTGATTGGCCTATGACCATTATAATTACCCTCTTTCTGGTTGATTTCTCATATCTGATGATGGACTCCTGTAAGAGTGTGAAAGCTGAGAACAATAAATGAATTGATCTGGTGCTCGACAGGCCTTCTACCTCATGCACTGTATGCATTCTTTAACGTTCGTAGCTGCTATGGCGAAGTAAGTGTGCACAGTCAGCATGCCATAATAAGTAGTTGCATGTAACAAGAAAGTGTAATGAGAGGCAGTTTTAAGTCGCTTGTGTCTGTGCAAATTAATGTTTCCTTGGTTTTTGCTCATTCAGCATTGCAATGCCAAAACTAGAGGTCGTCTTACCCTGAGTATTTCCGAGAAAGTGCTAGACAAACACGGCTTCTTCAATTTACCATCCTTAAAAACTGTACGTTGCGTCAATACCAAGTATAACTAGTTTTTGAAGTCTACCGTTTCCTTCACATAAGACGTAAAAAGTAATATTCTGTGAAAAAAGTGGTATTCGGAAGCAGCCGGATAAGACTTTATACACACGACATATCAATTAAACCAACATATGTGTATTACGGGACTAGTGGTAATGGGGATCATATGAATGCGCATATCACGAGGAAAAATATATTTTAGAAACTTGGACCGCAAAAAAGTCAAAAATAATTTGAAAATGTATATCAGAAGCCTAATAGCAAGAGGAGCGCATATTAAATGTATGCATAACAACTACATATAAGCAAGCAAGTGGTCATTAAAGAACGCCATAGAAGAATGCAAATGAAATCAGAAATCATTTGGTTGGTAAAAACAATAGAAACGAGAAGGTACCGGCAAATTGGAATCAACTACTTGATATAACTGAATCAAGCAGTGTTATGCGTAAGCGTATAGGAAGTCGTTAAGATGCAAGCAAATAGACAAGAAATAGCGGGGGAATGCAGGTAAAGACGCTTATTTATAAAAAAAGAGTGGGAAGGAATTCTGGTTTTTTTAATTTAAAGGACAGTAGCATAAAGGCAATAAATGATGAAACAAATATCACAATCTCATGTTTCATTTTTATTTTGGATCTTCATCTAGCTTGACAGATACAAATGTGGTAATTAAGACGAAATATTATTTGGAGGTTTGGCATATTTGCTTAATTTGATTTGACCCAATTGTGAACACACTCGAGGCATTTGGCAAAATTTGAACCCGCGTATCTGAGAAGGCCTTAACCGGAAGCCAAACGCTCTAATCGCAAAGTAGCACATTTGTAGCTAAGTGGTTAGAACGTAAGCTTCCGGTAAAGGCCTTCTCCGATAGGCGGGTTCAAATCCAGCCGAAAGCTTCGAGTTTTTCCCTATTGGGTCAACTCAAATTAAGCAAATCTGCCAAACCTCCTTATAATTAAGTCAGCCTAATAGTCATTCCGGTGGATTCTAGATGATTGCTTAGGAAATCCTGCTTGGGCACTCAGATTGCTGTTCCGTACTTGTGGATTTCATATGAACGGAAAGTTTGGGCGGGTAATATCGACCCAAGTGTGATTAAATTCACGGCACGCGGCGGGGTGTGAGTAGCTTAGCGATTAGAGCGTTAGATTCCGTAAAAAGCTTCCTCTGCTACGCAGGTTCAAATCCGGCCAAACCCTTTGGGTTTTATCTCAATTGGGTCAAGTCAAATTAAAAAAGAATATTTTCTTCAAATACACTAGGTCTATACTATATTTCAAATTCTTCTATTTATTTTCCTTTTTTGTCGACTAATTATTAAGGTCAGAAGTTAGTTGATCTGTACACATGAACGTATGTTTTTACTTTTTATGTCTAAGTTTTTTGTTGTGACAATGTTTGCTACGTAAAGTTTTATGTTGATAATAAGCATACCATTGGACCATGCGTTCAAACCTACTACACCACTGCATAAACGTTTACTGTTAACACTTTCAATTCATCACTATATTTGGACCACATCCATTTAATCATGCGAAAAAAAAGATTTGGTGTTAACGAAAAATATGTTGATTTCTAAACTTCAATTATGGGCGAAATTTGATAGCGATATTTGCCAACCTAGGCGAAAAACTAATACGCAAAACAAGTGCGAAATAGGCCCTTGTTCGTTGTGTGCTTCAAAAGAAAGCGGACATCCTACTATTATTGTAGTGATATCATAACTAAAGGGATGACGTTTTTGGTCTTCTCTGTCTTTACGCCAGGCGTGGTTTTATGTGATTCATAACTTCTGTCTTGACAAACTCTGAGTACGGAGGATTTTATACACAAATGGCTGGCAAGGTCATTCTACTTCTCTTTTTTGTTTTATTGTAATTTTTTTGAGAAGAGACTTCGAAAATTTACAAGGATCTTTGCCAAGCATGACATTAGATTATTCGGTTGTTCTCCTGATTTTTTTTGAAAAAATAAAGTCGATGAAAAAAGACAGTATCGAACATTGCAGAACCATATTGTGTACATTAACGCATCGCAATAAGCCTCACAAGCAGACCTGCAATATTATGCGTCACTTATCGCTCTTAGATGCGTGTAGATTAGTATTTAAGCATATATCTATTAAAAAGAGTTTAAAGTCTTATTAACCTTACATTATCTTGCATCTTAACAAGCATTATTTAAAACTCATTTAAGCTGATCTTTTTTTTCTACGAAACATCATAAGCTACACTTTATTAATTGTGTTTTCTGTACAACTCTTGCCTAAATCTGTTTAGTTCTGCTAAGATGTTTTTTTTTCTAATGGGTACTTGTCACTTACCAGACCATGCAATATTGCTTTTTCAAGTAAAGGCACTCCTTAACTGAAGGCCATCCAGGGAGTGGCTGAAAATGTGCGCCAAATAAGTAAGCACTGGCACGCCCAAATGTTATGGTGCAAACTTTCTCTTAAAATACGAAGGTTATTTCATAAAGTGATTGCTTAAACGAATTTCTATAGAAGGTTGTGTTAAAAATAATCTCGCCTATACTGTCGGCGTATAATAGCTTTCATTAACATTACGCTTCAATATGGATTTAACGTCATAATCAGACAATATTTGCTGCCTGACCAAGTGTAATATGTAGACTATTCTCGATACGGTGGGCAGCACACTAAGCAACAACAATGAGCCACACCGATGTCATCTCGTTTGCCGCGGAGCATTCTAAGTAACGCAACCATACATGCTGGCTCAGGAATTACTTATGTGTCTACTGTGAGCTTTTGGGGAACATTCTGTATTCCTATGACTACCAACATCTGAACGGCTTAGATGAAATGGCTAATGGTAGCAGCAGTTGTAAGAGCCACCAATTATACAGCCTAATAAAGATGAAGCTCAGCGGCTGTCTCGCTCACCTCTGGGTACCTGTCACTGGATGCTGACTAGAGCAATAACAGCAAACTTGAGACGCATAACTATTTTTTAGTTCTTATTCGAATTGCAATTCTTATTTCTGGCAAGGTAGTAAGTGACTCTAGCAAGAGGGGGTGCTGAATGCAAAAATGGCATGAACACTTATCATTTTATCTAACTTCTAAACTAACGACTTAGGGACCGTAGTAAGTGACTCAAGCAATGAAGCGCGCTGAATGCAAAAATGGCATAAACGCTTCGCACGTTATCTAGCTTCTAAATTAACGACTAAATACACCCTCACAAAACTCTCCGAACACACAGTCAAGTATTAGGGGAGATTTTATGTGGGGTAAGTTTGCATTTAAACCTAATGTCAAAGGTAGGTTAAGCGTTACCTAATGCATACGCCTTACGAGCTATATACCAGAGTAACATACGATTAGATTTATATATCAGGCACATATATATCAAGGGGAACAAATGAAATGCATGCATTTGAATTTTGCGTATTGTCTTCTTTCTCCCGAATGTTTAATCACACAGAATTCCTTTTTTTAAATTCCGTTGAATTATGCTTTTAAATCTGACTTACTTACCATAAAGGCCGAGGTAAGCAAACTGAACAATGGCAAAAAGTGTCAAGCGCTCTTCGCGCAGGTAGTCTTGCAACGAAAGGAAGGGAAATTATGCTTACGCTGGGGTATGGTTCGAATAAATGGCATCATTCGGCTCGATTGTACGTTTTGCATGAAAGGTAATGCAGCGGTTAAGGCTTAGTAACGGGCATGTGTGTTCATGCACATGTTACATGCAACCTAACGTCCCTACAAAGAGAAACTTATCATTTCCGCACGTTTTGTGACTCGTTGTAGAAATCTTTGACATTAATTTACCACGATCGATCTGGTTATATCTATATGCATCCATATTGGCACGCCATTGTCCTCCGTTTTAGATGCCCACACAGTGCCTTTGCTACAGTTGCTCACAATATGCAAAACGCTGTTGTTTTTCCTTTACGCATACATTTTTTTAAATTATGCTTTTTGCCATTAGCCCAGAGCAGATACACTGACGATAAGACTTTGTCTTGGCCTTTCTACTTTATGATAAGTTTGTTGTCTCCAGCTCGGTTATGCCTTTATTATTCTACATCTTTCAACGTTATCTTATAAAATTAACAAATACAGTATTTGTCAAAGATCACGAAACATGTCGTCATATGTGAAAGATTAATACTCTTTCGCTAAACGGAATTTACTCAGGTTGTGATATTGATTGTCGCGTAGTGTATTCTGAAGTCAGTTCAGTCACGATAGGATACGGGCTTGATAACGAGCTTGGTACTGACCACTTGCAAATCTTACCTATTAAAAAACAGGCTACTTAAGTAGTATGCCTTTTTATCATTTCTTTTGACTGCCTTTATATATTCACGTATATTTTATGCAAAACACGCACGAAAAAAAATTATCTCATGTACCTGTTTGATAGCAAATTACTACTTCGTTAAAGATTATACTCAAAAAGGTAGCTTTCGGTTGTACAAAAATTGGTATCTATGAGCTTTTTTACAATTGTGACGTATTTATTCATAATATATCATATCTTTCAATTTACTAATGCTGCCTATAGTACATAAAATATTTTCAATATCTATTTTAATATTTTATGACAATTATGTGACTCCTTCTTCAAACTGTAGGCGAAAACGTACTTTTCTCCTCAGATGATGTACAAAGCAGTTTTTAACGTTGAATTCGAGTGTAGCAGTCACAAGGTTAGACAATTATTCGGCAATTGAGCATGAAATTTAAAAACGGCGTAATTTTCTATCAAACAAGTACAATAATTAATTGATTTGTACATGTTTCCCATAAACTATATTTGAATGTATAAAGGCAATCAAAATAAATGATAAAAATGCGAACTACTTAGGTAGCCAGTTTTTACAGTATATACATATTGCTTCTGGTCAGAACGAATCTAGTTAACAAGCACGCATCCTATCATGACTGAAATGACTTCAGAATACACTGCATGCTAATCGAGAAGAAGAAGCTTCGATCGCCGGTACATGATAATCAGTATCACAACTTAAGGCAATTCCGATAAGCGCAAAAACTATCAATTTTTCGCGTATGTCGACATGTTGCGTGATCTTTGGCGACTACTGTACACTCGGAGGGTGATACTCAGTGAAGAGTTGAAAGGAATTGCATGAAAGCATTTATTCACCTATCACACTTGTTTGCATTTTCATCTTATAATAACAGCAGATGAAATTAATTTTTTGTTCCATCGAGCAGTTCGTTTCATTTTCCAATCTCGAGTTCCATTAAGACGTTATACTATTGAACCATTTACAGTATTCTCACTAATATGCATTTTATTTTGCTACCTCTATGTCTCCCATCTTAATATTGGGGCAGCCTTTGTTTTTCATCTGATCTTTGCCCTTGCAATGCATCCTAAATTAGGTTCTGTTAAAAGATCCCATTTGCATGTTCAACGAACCATTTGTTTCAGAATTTATCATCAGCTCTGCATACATAAATTGATCATAAAAGTGTGCGAATTCGACAGGCTTTATAAATGGTGCATACTAACTGATGATAGGTCTCGAACCGTTTGCATTACTGGCTCGGCATCGTGAAGTCAATAGGACTTAGGAGGGTGGAAGCAGGGTAGTATTTGAATAATAGTTATGGGTCGAGATCATGGACTGAAAATTTCTGTCAGATGCACCGAGTTAAAAACTGCCGAGAGGGATGGGGCCACATGCGATTACAACCTGACTTTGGCGTCAGGCACAGAGGAAAAGGAAACCTTTTTAAGAGCGTATCAATGGATTTGTGATTAGGATAAAACTGCTCTCTGCTTTGCTAAAGTCTGCTGGCATTAGTTCGGTCAACGATCTGAAAGGTTATTTGTATTGACTATGTGTACGAAAGCAGAATTTTAAATCGATGTAGATTCACGGGACTTTAGTCAGTCCGGTATTTGTACAGGCATTCTATTTTAAAGACTCCTTTTTCGTCGGTCAATGTTGTCTCTTCCACAGGAGCAGGCGAAATCTTTAAGTGCATGTTATCCTCAGTACAGGTATTTCGAATGCGCTTATTTGCGGCAAATTTGTGTCGCCTATCTTAGCCCACAATGCACCTAGTAAACCCATCAAAATCTTCCGTCAGGTTTTCGTTTTTATGCTGTTAACCAGTTAATTATAGCTTAAATGTCATAAATTGGTACTTTGTATATGTTGTCACGATAAATTTTAGCAACCATAAACGCATATCGTTCGGTGACGTTTTTTGACAAAAACAGTAGGAAAAAAAACCGATAATATGGGATTGAAATGTCCTCCATATAAATTATTTGCCGTTTTGTGTACTCTTCTGTACATTTATAGTTTATGCGTCGTTATTTTGAAGCCATTTGTGTAAGAATTCGTGTACATGTCAAAGTATGATATCTATGTCAGCCAACTATGCTAAAAATCTGATAATCGACTTTTAATAATCCCTAATTGATGTTGTTCACTTTATTCACATCTCGCTAGAAAACAAATTGCAAACGAGAGGTAGAAATTGCGGAATTTATACTCCTTAGAAACGCTTATGTAATCAATGAAAACTTAATTGAGCTCAATGCAGCTCAATTTTGCGCAGAAAACTGGAACCGTAATATGTACGATAAGATATAGCCGATATAAGAGGTAGTTTACCCTGCTTGGAAAAACAATTTACAATAAAACTAGCAGATCATTCCAATTGCCGTAGTCGAGTAAAATCACACAACATGCCGATATATGCGAAACATCGATACTCTTTTGCTAATTGGCATTGGCACAGGTTGCGATACTAATCATCGTGTAGTCTATTCTGAAGTCATTTAAGTCATGATAGAAGGCGGGCTTTTTAACAAGCCCTGTTCTGAACACTAGCAAAAATATATATTGTTAAAACTGGCTACTTAAAAAATTATGCCTTTGTTATAAATTAATATATAAATTAATGTATATTTTATAGAAAATACGCAAGAAAAAAGTATTTATTGCGCACGTTTTATAGAACATTACGCCTTCTTTACATTGCATACTTAAAGAAGGGCTATCTATCGGTTTAAAAGAATTTTTTCATTGCACTCATATTCATGGATAATGACTGCACACTGTGTACATCCTGCTTAACGAAAAGTGATAAAATACATTTGGGCAGTGGTTGGAACGAAGCTTGTTAAAAAAGCTCGCATCCTATCACGCCTTAAATAAGTTCGGAATATGTAACAGAATAAGCAGTATGAGAACCTGAGCTAATGCTGATTAGCGATACAGTATCAATCCTTCGCATATGTCGGCGTGTTGCGTAATTTGGGCAACTGTTGCAATTTAAGTTGATAAGAGATATACCCAATGATATACACAGGTTCTATTTCAACAAAAAAACACACTAAATGAAACCTATTTCAGTTTTATAAACTGAGAATCACGCAATTACTTCCAATCAGCTGTAACACCATACGATTATTGATTTATAGCGGACGTTTGAAATTTCAACCGTTCGTTGGAAATTCTCGTTAGTCTGAACATGACCTGAGGAAACTGTCTTAGAAAATTACTGATAACGTTTACATATTTATAGCAAAGAACACATTTTCTTCATACATATTGCATTATTCTGACAAAGAAATCATCATATCATTGCTATTTGAAAGGGTTATTGTTTGCCACATTGATGATAATTGACGGAATAGGCTAGGACTGCTAATAAATATAATATACAGTCTTGACGAAGTTTAACTTTGCATTTTAGAGCATTTTAGGATATTTTGAAGAGCTGAGTAAATTTAACAATAAAAATGGTTTTGGTTTGGAAAAGTGCACTTTTATTTAAAGTTATTGGGGGAAATAGGCTCTCATTTTGGCTAAATCATGAGTAAGTTTATATTAAAGAAATTCCCTGTGCTATAAGGAAAGACAGAACCAAACTTTCTCCTGGTATACAGTGTGCTGTGGAAGAATTCTCTAATAAGTAAAAAAAAGTGGAATAATAATCCCTTCCAGAACTGGAAAATTTTGTGCGAATTTGATCAAATGGAACTGAGTCGAAGTTTAAGGCATAGCATTTATTTTCAGAAACGAGATACCATAAAAGTTTCAAAAATTATTTTTAACTATTCTGTGAAGTGTTTTTGCAAATAATGCAGTAGAAAATTTTGTGGGAGACATTTTTTTTCTTTTACCGCACATCTTTCCTTGCCCATGAGCCAATTGTCCATATGTAAGCGTGAAAACAACCTACAGAAGGCCTTATTGAATAAAAGTTGTGTGGAAATATAGTTTTTTTTGTAAACAGTATTGTCCGATCAAGCTTTAGTTAGAAACGGAACAGACAGAAGAATAAAAAGTATTTCAAAAAAATGGTTAAATATGTGGCCTGTTTTTTGCATTCGCACGCTTATTTAGGATCGTGGAATTAATCCCCTTAAGCGGAAAACAATCCGTTACAAAGAGAAAGATATGTTCTTTTATCCCCAAACAAATTTAGCCATTTTACTTCAGATAAATGAAAAAAGAAAAAAAGTCTTGAATTTCACTGTAATATTACCTTGGAAAAAGTTAATATACCCAGAAGTTCGTTAGCTAAATATCCAATAAAAACAGAGGTCGCCTACTATGGAAGGTTTTTTATTAAACTTAGGAATAACAATATGCGTGGTATCTAGAAGTCATGTTGTATGCTGGACAATGCGATTTGCTCTTTTGAATCATTTCCGCATTTAACCTACCTGTCCATCTACGTAGGAAATAATAGCCAAAAGTTCGTCATTTCGGAAAATGCTGTTTTGTAATATCTTATTTTAAAGACTTTAATGTAAAGGTAGAACAGAAGCACAATTTATCAACTTATCAATGTAGACACCTTAAACGAGCGAAATGATGAGATTCTTTATTACGTGATATTTAATAACTTGTTATCCACTCATTACCATATGTTCAACATATTTTGACCTAAGGTAAGTTCTTTTTATATAAAGAAAATGGTTGCTTTAAGTTTTATACTAAACAAAAATATTTAAATCTATAGTTCTAATTTATAGCTATTTTTGACGTCTCCACAAGCTGGTAATTTTCGAGAAAATTTATTTTTCTTAACAAACACTTAGAACTTCTCATAGTTCTTTTACGTAATTAATATTTCATATCCTGCTCATTATTATTTATAAGTTTTTGTAAATGCCTTCTCGCTGGTATGCGAGAAATAATCAAGCATTTGCAAAATTGCAATTATGTACATAAACCTGTCATGTTCTAAAGATGGATATTAAAGAAACTACCTGATTTTCTATACTAAGAGGATTGCGGCGATTATATTGACCGTTAAAAGAAGCCTGCTCTTTTGCCAAAAAAACAAGTACTCATACGTGAGTATATTTTACAAAACAAATAAATAAATAAATAACAGCACAGCCTCACAAGACTGAAAGTGGGTACTACCTAATCAAGCGTTAGCAACGACAGTGTGTAAGTAACCACAAGTATGTGCGCCATCGCCAGACCTGCGCCTGCATTCTTTAGGTTCGCATTGAAGGCACAGCCTAGTTCGTGGTTTCGTTTGGTTCTGGTGTGGGTAATGTTAACTCTCTCTGCGAGGTTAATGTTTCGACGGTTCCGTCGTTTATTCTCACCACATATATATTTTTTGGCAGCCAGAAAGGTGGGAGAAAATGCTGAGTAGGTCAACGAAACTCTAATGAGCCGCACAATCATTGCTTAAGCGCCAGAACAGTTCCCGCAAGAATTGGGATGTATTGAACTTGCCCAGCGCGTGTCGATATGTTGTCATCGATTATTTAATGACATGTTTCTTATCATCAGGCAAACACGGCGACTAATTACCATAATGTTCTGCATTCCAACATCCTGGTATTAAATTTCCGCACGAATGAAGAAAATTGATAAAGTAGATACACTTCCTTAACGAGCTTACAGACGACGTCCGATTGGGAAAAAATTTGTGAGGCAGAACTTTGAGGAACACTGCACATCCACTCCGTTTTGACAATTAACATCCTGTGCCTCAAAAGCAAAGCTGCGTGGGAAGACTTCCCAGAAATATGTTGTACAATAGGGCAACTTGGGAGAAAAATCACGCAAGGCTTCATACGTTCGCGATCATTTTATTTTAAAAACCTATCCGAAAGCGTTCACACAGTGATGCCTGGAGGTTTGCCGTGGGACAGCGCAACCAGAATTGGCACCTGCAAGAACGGGTCAATGCCATTTAGGATTAACATGCGCAACCGTGTTACGCGAACGTGTTAAGAACGGATTAACTACTATGTTGTAGACGTGTGAATGGCATCCCATGCGGTCTTTTAACTGCATTCGTAAGTAGACAGTCCAGACTAGGCACATATTCCGATTGCACATGATGTAACACAAGCTGTCTGTTTGGAGCCGAGATGTGAGGGCATACAGTCGCTCAGACCATGTATATATAAATCGCAAATATATTGTTTTCCTTCCCAAACTACCCAATGTCACGCATTTAGGAGCTCCAACTTGCACAGCCTGCTAATGCGTGTGTCTTATCAGCCGTCATTAGTCACATGGTCAGATTTGAAGGCCGAATACTGCACAGAACACGATTTAGGTCGCAATAACAAATTAGAAAATAACAGGCTGTTTGTCCTTTTGGTAAATAAAAGTGAAAGATACTTCCGAATTGTGCAAGAATTCCCATGTTTCATTGAAAAGTATGTGGAAAACACATATTTTGCAGCCATTTTTCTTCTGCCTCTTGTGATTGTGACGATAATGGAAAAAGCATTTTGGACAGGGTTCATATTTTAGTAGCCAATGTCCGCATTCTTTTGGGGATCTTCATCGAGCGCCTTTTGAAAAGCCGTCGTGTAGATCCCACCTACAGTCCACTACCCATTTTTATATTAACATTTTGACAGTTAATTGCATTAAATAACAATTTGGTATTATTATGCGAATATACGGAAAATATGCAGACTGATAGTACAATAGTGCCTTTATCTTAATGCTCACACTTTGGTTTGGTTACCTTTCTACAAAGGCATATGCCACCTCTGTTCATTAGGTACTTCATTGGCTAAGATTGTCCCGGTGTTTCTTGCTTAAATGGTGCCTGATGGTTTCAGTATTTTACAGCAAAATGTCGGCACTATCTCTTAAATAAATGCCGGTAGCCGCGCGGTAAATTGTCAACAACTGGAAAAAAAACTGTTTGTTAAATAGCTCCTTATACCAATTTAACTCTTACAATTTGCGCTGGAGTGGAAAGTAGGATTAGCATTTTGCATAGCACTCTTCTGTATGTTTTGAATTTAAATAATGACCAGAATTCGGTAGAAGACGTTCTTCTGGAAAATGTTGTTTATTAAGTGAATTTTTGCCCCTGGACCTCCAGGTCCTCATCAGACGGATGGGACTCCTACGGAGCAGTTATTCCAAATAGATGGCTAACAGAGATTAAAAGAGTGGGTAAAAAAACAAAAAGACGCGCGAATTCTTACTGGCCTGGCATTCCAGCACCAAAATTTATCTACCTGGGCGCTCATCACGAATACTTGCGTGCCCGGCTGACTTCCTTAGGCATAGTTCCTTACAACGATTGCTAATTTATAATAGACTATCTTAAATCTCACTGCTTCGCCATTCTATCTACTGGATATGGCGAAACACTGAAACTTATAACATGTCTGATGTCGATCCAATGACCTACTTTTCTCACCCACATCAACGACTGCTGGCTGGAGTTACATTTGTTAACCGTTTTCTCCTCTACAAAGGAAGCCTAAATCTTATCGATACTTTGCGCCCAACCCTTGATTTATTAGCCACCCGTCTACAACCATGCATACTATCATACCAACCTGTCAAGATGATCTATTTACTTACAAGTCTGTTCATCTCCTCTGAGGAATACTCCTTAATTTTCCCGATGAGCGTTTTATCAACGTTATACCATCTTGCCACGCACTCGGGTTCACACTAGTAAAAAAATATATATAAAACGTCATTTCAATGTTCTGGTTCAGATATAAGGACTGCGAGTTTACAGGTTATACTAAAGGCA
>UYRU01043269.1:0-12427 GCA_900617775.1 Dibothriocephalus latus | reverse complement strand
TTTATTAGCAAATCAAAAGGGTCAGTTACTTCTGGGACACCCTGTATTTCTTATACTTCTTTTAAGTTTTAAATATGTCTAATGCCATCCATAATTATGTCTGAGTCTCGGCAAATGCTTTCAAATCTATATGCGAGTAATCATCAAACTTTTAAAAAGTTATGAAAAATGTTCGATTTTTAGCCCATACTGTAAGCCTACAGTACGCACCAGCATTCGTGCAAAATGCCGACATATGCGAAAGATTTATACCCTTTCGCTAATAGGTATTGACTCAGGTTGTGATACTGATTATTCTATAGTCTATTCTGATGTTATTTCGGTCGTGATAGGATGCGAGCTTTTTAAATGAGCTTCGTTCTGACCACCAACAAAACGTATGAACTGTAAAAAGTAACTAATTAAATCGTATGCGTTTTTCTCATTGATTTTGACTGCCTTTATAAATTCAAATAAATGTCATGGAAAGCATGCACGAAGGAATTATTTAATGTACTCGTTTGGTATCAAATTACGCTTTCTTTAAATTTTATACACAAAGAAGGGGAAGTTTGGATTTTTAAAAAGTTGTTCAATTGCCGAATTATTTTCTAACCAAGTGGCTGCTACTCTCGAATTCAAGGTTTAAGAACTGTGCATTGTGCACATCTGTCTAGTGAAAATTACGCTTTCGCCTACAGATTGACGAAGAAGTAACATAGTTTTCATAAAATATTGCAATAGATGTGGAACATATTTAATGCAGTATAGACGGCATTAATAAATTGACGGGTACGAGGTATTATGAATAAACACCTCCCAATTGTATAAAGCTCGTAATTAGCAACTTTTTTCAAAACCAAAAGCTACCATTTCTTTGAGTATAAAATTTAAAGAACGCCTAATTTTCTATCAAAAAAGTACAAGAAATAATTTTTTCGCGCATGTTTTCCATAAAATATATTTGAATTTGTAAAGGCAGTTAAAATAAATGATAAAAGTGCATGCTAGTTAAGTAGCCATTTTTTACTATGGATGTGTTTTTCTATTGCTCAGTACGAAGGTCGTTACAAAGCCCGCATCCTATGCTGACTGAAATGACTTCAGAATATACTACACGATATTCAGTCTCACAACATGAGTCAATGCCGACTAGCGAAAGCGTTTCGATCTTCCGCATATGTCGGCATGTTGCGTGATCTTCGGTGACTACTGTATACTGTGTTGTATAAGACACGCGTAGCAGACTGAATATCATGTCTCTCCAAGGAAAATACCTAACGCGGTTTTAAACTTCGTCTTGTACATCATAGGACATGGAATTGCATAACATGGCTTTTCCATTTAAGGGCATTTTCGCGTCTAATGTCTCTGCATAAGGTTTTTAAAAGGCAATAATGTTTAAATAAGCCGGAGCGCTTAAAAAACAATCTGCGGTCGCTTGTTGGTTAATTCATCCAGCATTATTTTTAGTAGTGTGAGAATTTTTCTTGGATTTTCGTACACTTCACATCAATTGGGCCACATACTGTGAGCGCTGCTTTTTACCTCCATGTCATAACAACCTCCCTGCTACCCTAAGGCAGGCCGTCAGTTGGCAGCCAATAACTTCCACCTACAACAATTAACTTATACTGAGGTCGAAGCAGGGATGCAGCCGAGCTGTCAGAGGGCTTCTTTCTCGGAGCAACAAAGTGGTGCTTGGTAGTCATCTAGGGCGAAATCCTGCGGTCGTCGGTTTTGGCAAACAAAAAGGCATTCTGCCAATAGCCTTCATTTTTTGCCTAAGGAATGAACTGCTAGGGAAAAACGGTATTCACGAGAAGAGCATTAAACCCAAACGAGGTCAAGTTTTGATGAAAACTGGTTATAACATGAGCGAAGGAGTAAGACAAGTTGTTGGTGTTTCTTTTTAAACGTCGAAAGAAATGCCCAAGGGTGACTGGAATATTATGCGGTATGTGTGCTAATTTATGGATGATAGGTATTCCAGTGAAGCCATGACCACGTATGCAGTTCTCAATGTTTCCTTATAATTCACGATTGTATAAATGCAGTCATGATATATAAAGAGGGACTGTGTAAATATTTGTAGAAGTCCAGACATTTGGAAGTCCGGTGATTTAAATGAGGTATTCCATATTGCAGTATGTATGCTTGCATTTGTGAAAGTTTCTTCCAATACCTTTACTTTCATATCGTATTATCAGTGGATACCCCTTATCAGACACCTAGTGATTTGAACAAGCAGTTGGTGACGTAATGCATTAAATATGAAGGAATTTTACTTAAAATTCCCAATTACTGGTAAATGTTCTCAGCTGCACTGGCCTCATCGGCCAATTAATAATTCGGCCATTCTGTTCGAATGAGACCAGAACGATGGGTTAAACTTCAGCTTGTCCGGGTTAAAAATAACAAGTGGAAAATATAAAATGTCTATAAAGGAAGCTCAGTTGTTTTGCTGAAACGTATGATCCATTTTCACAGAAGCGGATGAAGAATATAGCCTAAGCACAAAAAGGTTTAAAATAACAACTTTGGATAATTCTCACTATAAATTATCTGCGCGAATTATGGTAGTAGCCACCAATCGATTGCTTTCTGTTCGCGTTAGTGTTTCACAAGAG
This sequence comes from Dibothriocephalus latus, assembly GCA_900617775.1. Classification (NCBI taxonomy): domain Eukaryota; kingdom Metazoa; phylum Platyhelminthes; class Cestoda; order Diphyllobothriidea; family Diphyllobothriidae; genus Dibothriocephalus; species Dibothriocephalus latus. The sequence goes on along the minus strand of UYRU01043269.1, from coordinate 9,818 downwards.
TGTCACGCAAACGCGATGTAATTCTGCGGCGTTTCCATTGTCAGAAAGTAAGTTGGCTACAGACGATGGGTTTCTGATGTTAAGGAAGAAAACATTGTTAAACAAAACAGTTAAGCAAAACCTTATACTGATGAAAATAAAATTAAAAAGAAGAACCGCATTTTCAAGAAACTACTGCTAAAATTGTAAATAAACATCTTCAATCGATGGAAGAGCAAACGGCAAAATTGACCAGTTCCTTCCGAAAATTTAGACTGGTGCGAATGACTGAAAAGAATCCCGTTTATATCTCTTCTTTTGTTGATAAACTTGGATAAAAGTCTCAGCTTAAACTATACAACTAATGAACGTTTTCGTAAAGGAGGAGTATATTTACGAATATTGTCCTATCCATCGACACCAAGTTCAAATTACTGACCACAATAAGGAAAACATCGACAACGTAATGAACGCATTGAAAGAAATATTACGTTCGTTAAAAATAACAAGTTTAAAATAAATGCAAACATGCGAGGGCCAGAAAGCAATTAGGAAGAAGAAGATGCGATTGCTGGGACAAGAGTTTTATTCGCCCGACGTATCGAAGTCCGTCATGGATTCTTCATCAGAGATATGAGCAGAAAAGAGTATCAGAAATGGGCAATGCATGCACAGAAAGTTGCAGTATTTAGAAGATAGAATAAATATTACACATTTACGACAATTAACGATAATTGCCCATACGTGCGTCAATTACTTGATGACCAGCACGCGGGCTGTGACCTGCTGAACTTCCATTACGCAAGGTAGAATTGGATGTGATTATTTTTCGGCCATCTGATTCTACAGTGTTAGCGTAAGGCGACTCGGCGGCCTATGCTTTTCCGAAGTGGCGACTTGTTTTAACTTAATTGAGCATCATCACCGAATATGGGTTCGGCAGGTCGTTGCACTTGTTTATGGACTGGGGGCTGTGAACCGTGACTCAACTCATTATTGACTCATAAGTTTTTCACCCCCCGTGAGGATTTTGACCTCATCAAAATTGAATGTGCGGGCGGGTCTCATCGAATGAGCTGCAGTTTGAGAATTTGCATAATTTCACCGCATTTCTCCGACGTAGTTGCTTTGTCCGCAACTGCATCAGATCCGATAGACGACTCAAAATGTTTCTTGTCGTGGCAGTGGGTCTTTCCATTTCATTATCCGACCCCTTATGGTTGTCTCCGGTCTGTGTGCGACTCCAACTCTAAGTGGTGCAAAAAGGCGGCCGACGGGTTTCGAGACATTTTTGACGTACGGGATCGCTCGCGAAAATATGGGATCATTTGCGCATGCAGCGGTTGACGGTTGCGCGGGTAGCCATTTCGTCTGAATATCCGTCGATCGTATTTTATTCCGGCGAATTTGTTTTCTGATTCATTGCTGTGAGTCCCAACATGCCTATTGAGTGTCCTTACGCAATTGTGTTTGTGGATGATTGGATGGTTGCTGTTGAAGTTCAGCACTTGCATTGTGTGTGTCGCTTTCCTGAATACTTTGACTTTTAGGTCACCACACTCTTTTCGACAGAAAATATATCAAGGAAGGCCAGCTGGTTGTGCTCTTCCTCCTGCACCGTAATTATTTTGTCCGAGAAGTCGTTGTTGAGAAGTTATTTGAACGTGTGCACTTTATCCCGTTCGATGACGACGAATGTATCATCCACATATTGCGCCCAGAATTTGGGTCTGTGGTGTTGGAAGGCTAGCATAGTTAACCGTTGTAGGACGCAAAATCGGTGAAGCCAGTGATGTTCCATTCATCTGCTCGTAGATTGTTCCGGCAAACTTGAAGTAGGTCCTGAGACAGCATTTAAGGATTTATAGGCTTTGAGCATGTCCAAGTCGATTCTCAGTCTCATCGTATTTGCTTCGTAGGAGAAGTTTGACGGTCTTGACCGAAAGATCCTGGAAGATAGAAGTATAAGAAGACGTAACATCGAGGGAAGCCATGACAGAACGTGGAAGGAGACTTACCGTTTATGTTTCTCTAAGGGTATAATAATGACTGTACCTTACAAATATGTTTTCTGTACGTGCATTACCCGTTTTTAACATTGTTTTCTGCTGATATCCCTAAGAAAAATCTGCGACGGATATTGGCGCGTCAGGCGAATAAAAGCCGTGTCCGAACGATCTCATCAGCATTTTTTTCTCCCCAATAACAAGTTTCTTTAGGAAAGCAAAAATTTTGCAATTGCGAAGACACAACTAAAGGGATCATTTGTTATTTATAGGAGAATATAATTCACAGAGAGGCAAATGGTTTAGAATTTGAGTTTACAGAAAGTGACGTCACAGGATTAACATTTTCACAAGGCAACTTGTCGGGACGTAAGTTTTGAGGAGAACTTTTTTGCCGCGACAGCGTCTGCTGTCTTTTAGGGCTTAATTCAAATACCTGTGAGAAAATACGAGTCTAAGTGGTTCCAGTGGTTTTCCTGAGTAGATGGCTTCCGTAATTTATGGTTACTAACTAGTACTATAGAAGAGTTGTCTACAGCCTATGCCTAAGTGTGGTAACGGATATTTACTTCATGCAGGGCCGGATATGGAGGCTCAATTAAACATAAAACAAATGATCAGAAAACTGACGGCAGAACTACGGCCCACATTTACTGTTATAAATCTAATGAAAGATACCGATTGAGGTTTCCTTTAGTAGGGTTATTTTGAGAGCAGATTCACGCGTTCTTCATGGTTATCACAAATGAAAATAGGAAATATATTGCGTATTTTTGCTCGTTTAGTCGCTCTTCTGACAAATAGGGATAATCCCTTCTTTCGTAGACTGGAAAATCCCCCTTTCTGTTATTAATTATGCCATTTCGTCCTACGATAGGAAATGCGTCAAAGGACAGACGCAAAAATACAGAAGTGGATCATTAATACTGACGTCTGTTTAGTGGGCTGAACATCATCAGGGATCAAACAAGCATTCTAATCATGCTTTCTAAAGCTAGATGTTGCAGTACGGAGGAGGCAAATCCGTGTGACTTAACTTGTTTGGGGCTTTGGTTTTGAGTTGTATTTAAGATCTGTAGACGAGAGCCATTGGCGTCTAATCAATTTGACAATTTTCCTTAACTTATTCGGTTCACATAATGGAGAAATGATGTCGCAGCATTTAGGTTCGAAGAATTAACTTCTGAAACACTGTCTTTAGATGAATGCGTTCTAGCCGTTTCTAACTATCATGTAGGATGCCTTTTGTTATTTGATTGACGAAGAGTTTAAACTCATGACCGCGAATAAACAGTACCTTGGCTTAAGTCATTTTCTTACGTTAATTACAAGTTCACAGTCCAGTTATATTTACGTATATGGCTGACCACAAAAAACCATTGATCCACGCGTGACACATGCACCATAAGTAGCATTAGCAACCGCGCACTTAATTTGTTCGTTTGCGCATACCAGATAGAGTACGATTAGGATACATGCAACGTATAGAACACGTGATTAGATGCTGTTAAAATTTAGATTAGTGCGTCAGATGATTTTATATCAAAAAGTATACTAACAACGCACACCAGCAACTGTCTTTAGCACTCTTGAAACTACTGGACACATGCAATTATTCGTTGTAAGAATACTGGTCCACCAGTAGTTTATACTTTTAAATTCCTAACATGTAGCAATATCGGTCGACTGGTCGACGACTTAGCCCGCGAAAAACGGAGCACAAACGGTCAGTGCGGAGAGGCGACCCACTGTCCCAGGTCGCTAACTATACTCTGGAAGAATGCCACGAATTCGATCTCACGAGCACACGGGTAATTGCATGCACCGCTAAAAGACGGGGCGAGAACTATTGAAGGCCTGGGTATCCGACTCGAACCCTATCAACGGGCAGTTGGATACAACGCCCTATTATTTTGCCATCGGTGCTCGCGACCGAAAACCCCAGACCAGTTCCTATCCAAACACGCAACCTGCTACGCAAGACACGGCGCCAAGTTCACACACCATAACTCGAAGCACACATGCAGGGGAGACAAGATAAGATGGCGTGAGCATGGACCAATCACAAGTGCCACCCCCTACCCACCCCCCATTTACGCGCAGCAAACGTTTGCTGTTTTCTCAGTTTATCTTAAAATTGCCTCTTCTGTGGAGCCGAAAGCTTAGAGTGATAAAATTTCCTTTCCAGAGATCACGCCTTCTTCTTTTATGTAGCAATATGTTTTATTGCGCGGCTTTTTCTATTTATATGTAGTCTAAAAACAGATTGGCCATCTACGTTCTTGTGTTTAGTATCTAATTACAATTGTGATTCTAAGCTCAGAAACGCGCCGCTCAGCACAATTTGCTGCAGGCTTTACTTGTTCAACTCGTCTGATGCAAATAGCTCGGGAAAATTTGTTTATGTTGTGCACCTCATATACCCCTAGTTCTATCCCTTTTTCCTAAGGAAACGGTGATTATAGGATTTTTGGAGATGGGGAAAAAGGAAAGGCAGGGAAGGAAATTTTAGGAAGTAAGTTTAAAGTGAATAAATAAAGCCGAATTGTTTTTTCGCGGCCGCTGGGAGTAAGTTGTTCTGCATGTAAATTGAAAGTGTGCACGGCGCTTCGCGCCGAGGACTATATTAATCTAACTCCAGAACGGTAAGTTGGACCTCAGTTAAGTTGAAATAGACCATCTTCTAACTACTATTTATATTTTTTAGAAATTTCAAGAAACCTGCAATTGGGCAACAGGGTTTTGTGCAATACGTTAAACGATAATACAGATTAGGAAATATTGACAGCGGTTCAATACAGTATACTCCGCTGCCTATCCTAATTCCCACCCATAAAACCCCTAAAACCACCGTTGTGTCAGAGGAAATGCTGTAAATAGGGATTAATGACGGGCAGCACATAAAATGCTGTTGCCATTTGCTCCAGTAGTGAAAATGCACTTCCCTTTGCCGCAATTGCGGAATAAAAGCAGTTCTGATTTTGGTAAGCGTTTGTCAAATGGTTCGCTCTTGATGGTCAGCGTTTTTCCTAGAGCAGTTGTAGTACGAAAATCAGATTATTTCCCACAGGCTTGTGGTGGTAAACTGCGTCAAAAGTTGCATGAACAGGATGCCGTTGTTTTATACACCTCCTCCCAGTATCATGATGAAGCAATTCTGACCAACTAGACTAGTAAACACCTGCGCCGGTTAATGATATAGGTCTATATTAACAAATGCTAACATAAGACGGTCGAAAGTGCCTTGTGATATCTGCTTAGAAATATTAATAGAAACGGCAAAATGCAAAAAACAGTCTAGAAAAGGGGATACGGATTGCAGCTGTAGCGGCTAGGGTGGAATGGACAATGTATTACGTGGCCTATTAGCTTAGATAAATAGTTATACTTTGCATTCATTCCTTGATATTGAATAGAAAGAAAATTTCAGTTGGTTCAGGAGTAATTAAGTTCTTTTTGTTGTTATAAAATTCTGGTCAACTGTCGGCTATAGCCAGGTAGTATAAGGAAACGCGCAGTTGCTCGAAGTCCCAGACTGTGAAAGTTGGTTTACAAATTGTCTCCTCCTAACCTGGTGGAGAGCACTGTATGCAGAGATTAAGGGCCAAAACATATTTCCAAATAAAATGAAGATCGGAAGTGAATAAGTGAGTGAACAGAAAAGAAAAAGAGCAGTAGACAGGATCGCACTTCTTCGCAACCTGTTTCAAGCGTTCAGTCGGTTTCTATATTTTATAAAGCAAATGTCTCATGCAGGTGTTTTTAAGACTGGAAAATTTTATATTAAAAGACCACATGCGCAGAATCTTGAAAATTTCGCATTCTCTCCTTCAATGTAGACCCACCGATGAACACACACTTCTACGTTAATCTCGGTGTTATTTTAGCGTTGGCAGGCCAAAACATCTTGGAATAGAGACAACACAGAGGACCGTAGCTGAAAGAGAGAAAACACCTTAATATTTAAACAAACCTGCCTGTTTGGTGGAACTGCAGAAAATCCGCAACCAATGAATTGCCTGCTTTTGAGTTTTGATAATTGGCGAAAGTGAAAGGAAATCCGGCGTGTTTGTTAAACCTCAAGTAAACAGAAGACACCTTAGGGGCCTGAGTTAACTTTTCACCGTTCCAGGTACATCCGCTTTTTAATTCAACAGAGTGTTCACTAGTGTGGGGTTCAACTCTAGGACAGCCCAGTTCCGGGCTTAAGAGTTGTATTAAATACAATAGCAAATTAGTCATTTATGTTTACCTTATATGCCCTTGTCTTTTCAAAAGAATATTACACACCACAGATTATTTATTTTATTCTTCTATGGCCAACAAATCCAATGATGGAGGAGAAGAAAGTTTGAACGGGCCCAAAAGTTAATGATAATTAGTACACCATAAAGACGTAACAGATAAAACTAAGTGCCACTATTGGAGATAATTGAGGGGGTTTAGTCCATTCGTGCGTACCCCCAGCGTGCCCCCAGCGTTCGTCTTGTGATATCTGTTAAATATACCGGTTTCCGATGTTGACATTTTTACTTTTTTTCAAAAACAAATGCATAAAGTTGTCTAAGGACGAATGCTTTCAATTTTCGTAATATCAAATCTCGAGTCGATATTAATTAGCTTTAGTGAAATAAACATTTATTATTCTCAGATTTTAAACATGCCTTGCAAAGCATACAGAGATTTCGTAATACACCATGCTGACGGAAAAATGCCAGCTAACTGCTAGAGCTGACAGAGTTAAGCTTAGTTATTCATTTGCATTTGCAGACCAATTGTTAAAAGGTTTATGCCGTAGCAGGAACACAGAGGTTACGCCTAACGTTCCGAGACAAGGACATTATTCGGTTGGTAAAAATGGGAGAGTTGACTAGCCTCATATTTTTCATCCAAAAGGAGGGAGAGGCTTGAGATTAGGGAATGTAAGTACCTTCGCCAGGCATGAAAATTTCAAATGGTAAATAAAGAAATATATTATTAAATGTAAAGGGAACAAAATTAGCAATATGGGGACAGGTTCAGGTTCGATAGACTTATCACTCGTCAGTAGGTCCGTGAGGGTAGACTTTTAAGTTGGTGATAAGCTGACATACGGCAGACAATCAGATAAGACTCACAACGATTTAAAGTGACAGAGCAAACAAGTTGGCCTAACATTGACAATTCAATAAGGCCGTTGTCTGACTGCTACAAACAGTCGACGTAGAAAATTGTTTACTCAAATGAAATGAGTGAGATCGGTAGGCAAAGACAGAACGGGGAGTGTACATGGAGTAGACAGAAATTTCAGGAGAAGGCCCAAATAAAAAAGAAAAGTCCAGATCTTTGTAAGAATGTAAACGCCACTGAGAATTTGGAAACCATAGTGAAATAAAGATGGGGATTCACTAGAAAACCGTCACGGAAATCAGGCTTGAAATACAGTCGTGTTTAAAAAATATATTTAAAGAAATCATGATTGATACGTAAAATATCGTCTTCTGAAATCATTACATGACACAATAAAAGTTCGCGTTAGGATATACAGAATGACCATTTATCATTACAGACACGGGACATAAGTGCCGATTGGTCGAACACAGATCATTAAGATAGAACAAAGAGGCTAAAGAGGTTAAGAGAGAACATATAATTTAGGAAGAAACTGTGTAATTACCGTTGTGAGATTGCATAATATCAGTTTCGAAGAATAAAAAATTATTCAACCGGGAAATATATCATTCACGTTTGGATGCTTTCTGAAAAGCGAAATAACCGTGGGATCTTTTATAAGCTAACGGACAAATTAAAGAGTATGCATGATTTTCCATGCCTAGGACTGACAGATAATGGGGAGGTCAAGGAATGGAAAGGGCAATCGAATACAATTGGCGAGTTTCAGAGACGGAGTACAAAAAAAAGCGATGGCTGGAACATTGTGTTTGCCAGAATGGCGTTTCTGATACTCTTTCAAACACCCCATCCGGGGCAGTCGCAGATAAAGTTTATGAGAGCAAAAGCAGTTAACAGAGTGCGGTTTACTTGTTGATTGGAACTTTCATGCAGAAAGTCAAACGGGTTGAACGGTTTCAGGTACTCCGAGTTCAGGCCTAACGTTCTGAGTTAAGGATGCTATTTGGTTGTTAAAACTGAAAGACCTATCTAAAAGAAGGGAAGAGCTTGAGAAAAGAGAATAAAATAAGCTTCGATTGGCACAAAAAGATCAAACTTGTTGCTGAAATGGATTACCAAATTTCAAGCAAACATAGTTAAGAAAATGGGGATAAATTCTAGCTCGCGAGCTTTTATTATCCGTCACTTTGATTGTGAGAGAAGACGTTTTTGTTTGTTGATAGGCTGACATATGGCAGGCAATCTGATAAAACTCCCGGCGATTTATGGTGATAATGTCAGAACAATCAAGCCAGTACTAACACCGAAGCTCTAGTAAGGTCATTTTTTAACTAATACAAACAGTCGACGTAGAAAGGTATTGACTAAAATTAAATGGGCCACCTCGGCAGGAAAAGGCAGAACACGAAGTTTACGTACACTAGGAAAAAATTTCAATAGAGCGGCAACGATACCATAAAGAATTTATGATCTTTATGGGGAAGTATACGACTAATGCCACAAGAACGTGTTAGAATTCCATGAAGAACCACAATAGGAAATTGAAAAAAAAATTGCCGGAAAGTGGGAGAACGCTAGAACATTATTATGGCAATCTTAAGTAGTCAAAATACGTTCAATTACCTTTCGAATGATACGTAGAATATCGTCTCCTAACAATCACTATGAGACATAATAAAAGTACCCGTTAGGAAATAGAGAATTAAAAATGCCGCTTATAGTATGCACAGGACATTATTTATGATTGGTTTAAAACAGATCATTAAAATAGAACATTGAGATTTGAAATCGTTAAGTTGGAACTTTACATTCTTCAGTACATTTAGGAAGAAATAATAAACCTTATGTTGTCAGACTGAATAAAATAATTTGGAAAGAAAAACAACAATATTTAAACCAGGAAATAATTAATTCAGGTTTGGATACTGTCGCGGAAATCGAAATTGTTGCGAAACCCTTTCTAAGCTAATGGGCTAATTAATGTGCATGCACAACATTCCAGGTCTAGGTCTGACAAAGAAAGGAGAGAAAAACAGAATGAGGGGACGATCGAATAAAATTGGCGAATTTCAGAATCGGAGAACAGAAAAAGATGCGATGGATGGAACATTGCTCTTAGTGCACTCACGTTTCACCTTCTCTTGTTACCTGTTAAGCAAAGACATTAGCAAATATAGTATGGCGTGTGCTGCAAGCAACATTCCGCAATTTAAAAAAGATCGGTTATCACCCGCAAAGCAACATTGAGGAGGATTGCAATACTATTTATCATGCAGTCCAATTGCAATTATTTTCAGTGACGCTAGGGTACGGACTCTGTGATGAGCCACTTCTTCTTGACCGCTGCGAAGAAGCTGATTCTGTAAAAAATAGTTACTTAAATAGTATGCATTTTTATCATTGGTTTTGACTGCTTTTATAAATTCAAATATATTTTGGCGAAAGCATGCACGAAAAAATCCTTTCTTGTACTTATTTTACAGGCAATTACGCCTTCTTTAAATTTTATTCTTAAAGAAAGTGTTTCCTTTGGTTTAAAAAAATTCTACTGTTAAGTGTTTAATGACTGTGCAATGTTCATTCATAATACATCGTATCCGTCAATTAATGAATGTTGCCACTGATATGTACTACAGGATCCATGTCTATGGCGAAATTCTATGAGGGCAATGCAACCACTTCCTCAAACCGTAGGCAACAACGTACTTTTCCTTAAACAGG
>UYRU01043266.1:3764-21730 GCA_900617775.1 Dibothriocephalus latus | reverse complement strand
CAGCTGTTATGACGTGATTATTGATTTTTCCTCCTGTCTGACTGGCACATTCATTCAGCTATGTCACTCGATTCCCCCCTTTAAGTACATTTAGCTTTTGTGTAAGAATGACTTACATTGGTGTTCTTTGTCTGAGTAAATTCTCTCCCCCTCTCTGGCCGACTATTCTTCTCTCTGTCTTGCTCTTATGGGCTCTTGAGAACGTTTGTGCTGATAAATAGTGTCAGGCGCGGGTCATAGCACATCCCTACGTGATGTGAGGCGGCGAACGAAGCAAAAAATAGATCAGACCCAGGCCTGTAAGTTTGGTAAGTTTACAGTGGCCCCTAACAGCCACTTGGGACCGAAGGTCAGCCGCTGACGCATGGCGCCTTTCGTCTGCAAGGCCTGCGCGCCCACTGCCGCCTGGTGTCGAGCACTAACTTCCGCTGACCAACGTCTCCCCTTGGCCGCGCACCCATGCCAACCTTCGCCCATCCCAAGGTCGCACCGTGCCCGTTAGTCTAAACATTAGCCGCGTGATTGGCTGCCTTAAAGAAGCATGCGCCGGCATTCCGGTGATTGTCGACGTTCTCGTCACTCAGGAATTGATAGCCTCTCAGCCGTACTGCAGTCATCCGGGAGTAAAACTCTTTCCATCTATCCTCATATCGTTCTGTATAGAATACACTATTCTTAACCCTCTGGCCTTCCAACCGTATTGTTTCTTCTCTCGTAAGGAACCATGGTCTGAAGATCGCAGTTGCTAGGGTTTAAATAACGTTATCAACCTCCGATATGTCCTTTACACTTCTGATGGATAGTTTCAACTGCGAAATATCATCAACAATTGCACTTGCTCCTTAATATAAGAGTGAGTTAGCCGTTTAAAGCAGGCTTAGCCTAATCATAACATTTGTTCTGAAGAATTCGCTTCAAGTTTGCGCCCAGTTATTTTCTCGGAAATTAAAAAGACAGCATTGACACGAAGTATTATATTATCAGTAAGCACATGGTGGACGCTAGGGAGACTTACTGCTGTGCCAGCCATCGGCACAAGATCGGCAAGACACGCGTAAAAAATAAAATGTTATAGTCAAAGCGATCCCCCCCAGGGAATCCTTATTTTGCCGATGAATGGAGTTGTTTTGCCTGGCCTCCTGACACTGAGAACTTACGGGTGCTTACCGGAAGTGGTTTGAATTCTTGCTGGTATTTTGCAGAGCATGATAGGTCCTCCATTTAGAAAGTGTCTACTGTCCATTTCGAGCAGACTGCTAGCTGAACTTTTCAGCCCTGGTCTAATCGTGTTTTTTTTCAAATCATTTACCACCTCGACTGGAGATTGTGCAGCCCAAAGACTGCTAGTATTGTGTTTCTTCACCTCGACGGTGGAGGCTGCCGGTAAGCCTGCTTCCTCTTCCGGTTGGTTCGTCGCAGGGCCGTCTTACCTGGCTTGAACTGCTTAAAATTGGTTGGGCTTATAGGGGGTCTAAGTCGTGTTTGTGCCTCGATCAATACAATCATCAGGTTGAATCTCAGCATGGAAGAGAAACTTACTGCTGTGCCAGCCATCGGCACAAGATCGGCAAGACACGCATAATAAAATGAAGAGTTATAGCCAAAGTGCTCCCCCCCTCCCCAGGGAATTTCGCGCGATCATTATCTTGCAGACGAATGGAGAGTGTTTGCCTGAAATGCTAGTTACACATTGAAATCGCTGATTAATAGTGTAAGCCGGCGCTTTGGACATGGAGAGCTGGCTAGTCAAGCAGCCGCAAAATACCGGCGAAAAATGTGTAAATTACAGCATCAATTGATAGTACTGCTCGCTGGCAGCATCCAGCGGTTATTCCGCGGTGGTTCAAATGCATACATCAAATGTAAGTCTATGAATAATGACCTAGAATAGACTAATCAATGCCGAGAGCAATAATTACTTTCTATGATAAGCAAAAAGCAGTACACAGTATACAACCATAATATACCGAGGCACGGTAAGAGCTGTGCCTAAAGCCGCGGTGCGATGAACGAAGAGACTTTTCAGCGATCAACTCAGAGTTAAATTCCATGGACCTCATCCAAAACGTGATCGACACTTTCTAGGCAGATGTTTAATTTCCTTGTAATATTATATCAACCACAAATAAATAAGAAAGACCATTCCCACATTTACAATACTTTTTAAACAAAGCATAAAACATCACTTGCGTAGCTACAAACAATGAATTCAGAGGTGTGTGTGGTAAGAGCGTAACTGATTCATTTTCTAGGTGAGTTTTCGAATATTAATGACAACATTTTTAGTACGACTGGATGATGCGTAATGTGAGAACAGAGGTAGGTGGAACGACCGGATGAGGCCTAAAGACTTCACTCGCGTACATACCCACTGGAATTAAACTCTCTCTCTCCCCCGTATGCTGTAAGGACACTGTATGGTGAACGTGGGCAGTAGATATTTAACACATGCACCAGCGTACTACTCCGCCTGACGCCCACTCAGCTCTCCAACTTCCAAAGTGGCGTCCTCTGTTAGTGCTGAAAGACTGAGGTTTTTGCTTTCCCACTGACAACTGCCTATTAAAAGTGTGCCAAACCAAAGGCGCTGACAGGTAAGCCACCGGAAACGCCGCCCGCCTGTGACCCCGAAAGTCGACCAAGTAGACTTTCCCGTTGCAGGTCAGGTCTTATTTACTAACAAACGTCCAATATGCCTCTTTGATGACCTCTATCTTTGTGACAGGTAATAACAATAAGTGAATAATTTGTTTACTTCTAGACACACAGGGGTATGTTCATTTTTAAAGATGCAGTTTCGGGTAATTTTTAACTTGCAATGCTTAAATTGCACCGATGAAATGGGCAGTTTTCTATGAAAAAAATGTTCCGCGAACAGTGAAAGGTTGAAAAATATAAAATTTTTGCGGCGTCAATAGTTTTCAAGTTGGCAAAAAAGTGCCCCTAATGGCAGTTTTAAAAAAAGGACCATCCTGTAGGAGGGGACGTATAGGGAATACGAAATGTTCCTCGTCAAGGTAAAATTTATAAACTGAATGGGGCTCTTCTCTGAAGGGTCCGTTTCCTTAAGGGAAAAGAAAACGATGGAAGGCCAGAGTGCAAGGGACGGTTTATTCTGTACAGAAGGAATTGAAGAATTGACAGAAGTAATGTGCCTGTCAGACGAGCGAACGACCGCCGACCAGCGGACGCATTTTAACTGAGGTAATCGCAGGAATCGCCACAGCGGCTGGAACCGCCTTTGTGCGAATCGGCCTTGATAGGTTCTTGGTCAGACACATTGGCTAGATGAACGGGTTCAGGCGGCTGGTGTATATGAACTTTTTGGCGGCGGTGAGCCTTGGCACATGCTGGCCTCCGGGTAGCGAGTCACTAAACTTCCCCTGAAAAATAAAGGAATTAATACTAACAAACTAGTCCTAATAAACGTAATGTATTAGTTGTCCTAGACGAAATTTGCAGGCCATGTAAATTTAAAGGAAAATTTGAATGCAATTTTAACAGCTGTTAATTTTCATATTTATAAGGAAGATTATAAAGGTTTTTTTGTCTAAAACCGAACGATTGCCATTAAAAAAATTCAAAAATGGCAGGTGGCCTGTAAAAATTGTAATGGAGAAGAACTTAAGAAAACGCATTTTGCTACAAAATGAGTACATAGAAGACGCGTTTTTGCGTGTTTTCGATACACTATATTTGAATTTATAAAGACACCAACGTTAAAAGGGGAAAAAAATTACAACTTAACTAGCCAGTTTTCCAGAATCTAGTTTAGACAGGCGGCGAAAATTGCAGATCCGACAACATTAGAACACACCTTGGGCCTGGAGACTAGGCCCAAACTCAAAACTTTCTTCTCATATCAGATAGGCAGGCCCTACTTAAAATATTCAAGGAGTAACCACCGTAGGCGGAGGCATCTCAAAAGCAAAACGGCTGCAGTTTGAGGCGTAACATTTCAATGTCATATCGGTTAACAGGCATCTAGACGTTCCTGCGACTTACAGAGTCCTCCGCCATTATTTCAATGAAGACTAGACCATAGTCAACAAATGCGAACAAAGTCAGCCAAAATAGGGAGCCGGATTATCAGCAGCCTACACCAACGGCCTGCAAATAACGGGAATGAGAGAAAAAGGTGAGCAACGGAAGCCCGACGATTTCAGTCAGACATTTAAATCGTTGATCGCTCGTGACCGGCCAAACTCGCCGAAATGTCAGCGGGAAATATAACCGTACGCTTAAACAACATAACGTTCTTTGTTTCTATTTCATCATCTTTATAAAGGCCGACCTTCCTTCATTGTGGTCAAGTTAAATTTTTATCACGTAATGAGAGAATGAAGGGGTTGACACAAACATTAATAATTATCACGAGTATAGGTCGCGTCCCTGTCTTTCACTTCGGTCTTTGTATTCGTTAAGTATCGTGCCTAATATACCGATGCACGACTTTAAGCCACGGCGAGTGGATAGGAGAGAATGAATTGCAGTGTGATGCTATACTATCTTCTTATATTATATCAACTAAAACGCATAAGAAATATCAACGGCAGAAAGTAGCATTTAAAATTGACCTATCGTTCTCGAGCATAAAAAGCGACCACGTAGTAATCACGGAAAAGAAGGTAAGCATGAAAAATATTACTTCAATAAAACGTTTTCGAATACTAGTGGCAAACTGTTCAATAATGTAAAATGGAAATAAATTAAAACTACCGAATGAGGCTTAAGGACTGCATAAGCCTTCGCACAGACTATAATTAACCACCTCCCCGTATGTTTTAAGAACATTGTGTGTTTCACGTGTGCAGTAAACTTTTCGCACAGGCAGCCGCGCACTGCTCCGCCCACCTAGCCCTCTTAATTGCAAAGTAGCTTTTTCTGTTAGTTTTGAAAGGAGTTATTCTCGCTTACACACTGGCAACTGCTTACTGAAAGTAAGCCAAACCAAATGGCGCTGACAAGTAAGCCGCCTGTGACCCCAAGTGCCGACCAAGTACACGGTCCTGTTGCAGTTCAGGTCTTATTTACTACCAAAAGTCAAATAAACGTGCCTAGGAAATAGGAACTCGTTGATCACCACTTTAAGGTCATGGCAGATAATAATTAAATTGTTTTCTTCTGCACACGCTCGTTTAATCCTTTCAAGTGAACTTTAACTCAGAGTGATTTCAATAAATCTCGTCCACTACGTGCGAATGACAGTAATAATCACTCAAAGTACTTGATCCATCACCAATGCTCACAACTTATCCTAATGTCCTTTCCTTCTACCCTCCACCAGCGCACAGAAAACTATACGGGCGGCCTGAAACCGATGAGTTGCAATCAAAGGAATTTTATTGCCCATGTCCAACCGTACCATTTTCATCATCCCTGCAATTGTACTGGCCTGATGATGAATTGCTGCGAAGCATAGTTTAGTCGAATGAACTTTTCAAAATAAACATGGCAATATTCGCAGAGATAAAAATGCAAATGCAAAACAATAAAGAAAGACGGGAGCAATTCAGAAGTCTGTAGATGAAGTACTGATGTGTAACAAACGGATTAAGTAAACAAGTCTTCGAATATCAGTGACAAGAATTTTAATATGACTGGATGATGTGAAATATGGGTACAAAGTAAGTCGAAACTGCCGGACGAGGCTTAAGGACTGCATTACCCGTACACATCTACTAAGATTAACTTCCCTTCCCCCTATGCAGGGACGACTTATTGTAGTTCACGTGCGCAACAATCATTTAACACATGTAGCCACGTACTTTTCCTACTTACGCCCACTTAGTCCTCTACCTTCCACAGTGATGTTTTCTGTTGGTGTTCAAAAACTGGGGTTTTCGCTTACCCACTGGCAACTGCCTTATGAAAGTGTGGCAAAACAAATGGAGCTGACAGGTAAGCTGCCGGACACGTCGCCCGCCTGTGACCTCGAATGTCCAGCCAGGAGACTTTCCCGTTGCAGGTCAGGTCTTATCTACTAGTAAACGTCAAATAGACCTGCTTAGGAAACAGGACATCTTGGATGACTACTTAAAGGTCACGAAAGGTAGCAGTAGATTAATAAGCTTTGTTTTTCTGCACATATCAGGATGCGTTCCTGTTTAAAAAAATACAAATTCGAGTGCACTTTAGAACTATTAGACATAATGAAAAGAACTGCTTTAAATGTTTTTAGTTAAAAAATATAAAATATATTCAACGAGAATAGCTTTCAAGGCCAAAAAAGGTTTCCCTCGTGGGAGGTTAAATATATGGGCGGAAGAGGACGACATAGCAGAAGGAGATGTATACGGAATTTGAAAAATTCCTCGTAAAGGTAAGATACCTAAACTGAAGGAACTGTTTGCTGTAGGTGAAATTATAGTATTTTGGAGGGCAGGTAAGCCGCTAGGACCTTCGCAGGTATGTGACCCCAAATGTTTACGAAGTAGATTTTCCTGTTGCAGGTCGGGTCTTATTTACTACCAATCGTCAACTAGACCTGCTCAGGAAATAAGACCTATTTGATGGCCAATTTAAGGTCGTGGCAGGTAATAAGAAATGGATAAGTTATTTTATTCTGTACAAATAAGGATAAGTTTCTATTTAAAAATGTAATTTTGAGTGAATTTATAACTATTAGGTAAACACACACATGGGTAGTGCGGTATTTAAAAAATGACATGCGAACCCTGAAAATAATTTCCGTAAAGTTGAGGGGTTGAAAAAATAGAATATTTGCGACGTGAATAGTTTTCAAGGCCGAAAAAAGTGTCCCTCATGGGAGGTTAAATATATGAGCGGAAAAAGACCACCTTGCAGAAGGGGATATATAGGGGAAAATGAAATTTCCCTCGTCAAGGTAAAGTTCCTACACTGAATACGGCTGTTTGCTAAAGGTGTAATCATGTTATTTCTGGAGGACAGCAGAAACAACCGTGAAGGTGGCAAGATAAGGGGAAGCAACCGAAATCGATAACTTTTGTTAAGGTTTCAAACTAAAGGGGAAAATTAAAGACTGGGAGTGTCATCGGGGCATTGAGAGATTCCACAATTATGCGGCTTGCTGGCCGTCCAAACTACTAGTGGATGAACAGAACCTAGAACTGCGTCGTGATCGTCAACATAAGAAAAACGATCGAACAGATGGCAAATGGTTATCTTAGGGCCGTCTTAGCACTATGCATTCGAGTATGCCCTACGTGTTTTAAGTATGGACAAACCTGGCCCGGGAATACGATATGTCTTCACTACCATCTTTTAAGGCTTGCAGGGCCACTGTCGAGGTCCAAGGCAGAGCGTAACTGATGAGTTCTATTAGTGATCGGGTTAATGTTCATCAACAACTCTTTTAAATATGACTGGAGAATGTGAAATGCGGAAATGAGTCGAAACTACCGGATGAGTCTGAAGGACTGCATAAGGATGTGCCGTGAGGACATTGTGTGGTTCACGTGCACAGCAAACAGTTTACACATGCAGCCACGTTCTACTCCGCCTGACGCCGACTTAGCCCTCCAGCATCCTATGTGACTTTTTCTGTTAGTGTTGAAAAACTATGGTTTTCGCTTACGCACTGGCAACTGCCCAATGGATGTAAGTCAAACCAAATTACGCTGACAGATAAGCCGCCCGTGACCCCGAGTGTCGGCCAAGTAGATGGTCCTCTTGCAGGTCAGGTCTTATTTACTATCACGCGTCCAATAGAGCTGTTTAAGAACTCTTTAGTGATTACTTTAAGGTTGTACTGGTAGGTAATAGTAGATGCATAAGTTGTATTTCGCTGCACACATGTGGGTGCGTTCATGTTTGAAAAAAGGCAATTTCAAGTGAATTTTAGAACATCGTGGCATAGTGAGAGGAACTTCTTTAAATCTGGTTAGTTAAAAAATGCTAATGTATGCGATGTGAGAAGTTTGCAAGGAGCTCAAAAGGTGTCACTCATGGGAGGTTATAAATGGGCAGAATAGGACACTCAGCATGAGGAGGTGTATAGGGAATATGAAATGTTCCTCGTCAACTTAAAATTCCTAAACTGAAGGGGACTATTTTCTATAGGTGCAATCATACCATTTTGGAGGGCAGAAGAAGTAACCATCAATTTGGCGAAATGGGAGGAACCAACCGAGATCGCCCGCTGTCCGTTTAGTTTCCAAACGAGAAGGTGACATTAAGCGCTCCGAGGGTCATTAAAGCATTCAGAGATTCCACAATCATAGTCCTTTGCTGACAGACCAAACTACCAGTGAATGAGCAGAACGGGAGACTCCGCCGTAATCGTCGACATAAGAAAAACGAACGAATAGATGACAAACGGTTATCCTAGAGCCGTCTTAGCACCATGCATTCCAATATGCCCTGCGTGTGTTAAGTAGGAACACAACTGGGCCGGGAATACGATCTGTCTATACGTAGAGATTTTATGGCTGTCAGGACCTCAGTTGAGGCCGAAGGCTGAGCGGGACAGATGAGTCCTGTAAGCGGTCAGGTGAATGAGAAGAAGATGACTCGATCACTGGAACAATACTTTTATTCGCCTGACGTTTTGAGAAGCGTCACGTATTTATCTTCAAAGACATAATCAGAGAGCATTAGCAGGTCAGGTGAATCCTCATTAATAACTGTTTTGAATATGACTGCACAATGCGAAATATGGAAACAAAGAAATTCGAAATATATGAGCGCACACGTCGGCCAGGATTAATCTCTTTCCCCGTAGGCAGGGAGGACTTCTTGTGGTTCACGTGCGTACCAAACATTTCACGCATGTAGCCACGTACTTCTCCTTCGGACGCCCATGTAGCCCTCCAACTTCTAAAGTAGCGTTTTCTGTTAGTGTGAAAAGAACGGCCTGCGGAGTGTGCCAACCGAATGGCGCCGAACAGTAAGCAACCGAAACGTCGCCCGCCTGTGACCCCAAATATCCACCAAGTAGACGGCCTTGTTGCAGGTCAAGTCTTATTTACTACCACGCGTCAAATAAACCGGCTTAAGACCTCTTTAATGACCCTTTTAAGGACGTGGCAGGTAATAGTAGATGAATAACGTTTGTTTTTCTGCACACATATGGGTGCGTTTCTTTTTGAAAAAATTCAAATACGAGTGAATTTTAGAATTACTAGGCATAGTGAGAAGACATGGTTTACATTTGGATGTCTAAAAAATATAAAATGCATCCGCCGTGAATAGTGTTTAAGGGGAACAAAAGGTCTCACTCATGTGAGGTTAACTATATGGGTGGAATAGGACCACCCACCAGGAGGGAGGTTATAAGCAATATGGAAACTTCCTCATCAAAGTAAAATTCCAAAACTTAAGGGGTTGTTTTGGAGGACAGTGGAAGCAACCATCAAGGTGCCGAGATGAGAAGAAGCAACCAAGATCGCTCACTGTCCGTTTAGTGCTCAATCTAGATTGCAACATTAACGCCTGCGAGGATAATCAAAGCGTTCGGAGATATCATAATTATACTTCTATGAGAAGAAGATTGATGACTGATTCCACAGCAGCAATCATGTTAGCAGGTTTAGCATCAGCCGTGTTGAATGAGGTTTCATGCTGTAAAAAACTGCATTTGATCCTTCGTCAGTTCTTTCGACGACAGGTTGTGCAGCAGTGTGTCGTTTCTAGATAACGTTGGATTCCACAGTTTTCGGAATTTGCTTTGCAAGGGTGCTTCATGGATTTCTTGTTTGCTACGGGCGCGTTCAAGCACTCTCTACTGAAGCAGTCTTGTGCTGTATTCGCCCATGAACTCACAGCACCTGGTCTTCTCCTGTTCAATTATTTGGCGGTATTTGTGTATGCTCGCGTGGCATTCGTGAAGACAAATTCGAATGTTGCCGCCTCCGTATTCACCGGGGATTTGTAACGAACACTCTTCGGCAATACGATATTGTCCAGGCACCTGTGCAGAAACCGGATCTGCGAATAGTTTGAGGCTTCACGAAGGGTAACTGTTTCCCATCGTTGGGCCGATCGAAGCGCATCGCGCCCAAATAATTTGCCAATACAAGTGAACACGCGAGTCCCAGGAAGTAATTCTCAATAACTTCCTGGTACTCGCATGTTCGCTTGTATTGGTATACTTCTTTGCTGACTAGCCAAACTGTCAGCAGATAAAGAAAACGCAGGACTCCGTCGTTATCGTCAGCATAAGAAAAACCAACTTACAGCCGGCGAATGGTTGCTTTAGAGCCATCTTAGCCTCGTGCATTAGAGTATGTGTAAATTATGAACACAAATTTGTTGTCAATTATCTCTTCTTATACTACCAGTTGTAACGGCTGTCAACGCCACTGTCCGAACACAAGGCAGAGTGGGACAGATGAGTAACGTTACCGGTCAGGTGAGTGTTCGCCAATGAGTGTTTTTTATATGACTGGATAATGTAAACAGATGGAGCAGAGTAAGTCGAAACTGCCGGACGGGACCTATGAACTGCCTTAGTGAACAAACCTACTACTAATAACCTCCGCCCGTATATAGTAAGGAAACTGAATGCTTCAAGTGCGCACGCGTGGCCGGGTACTTTTATTTCGTACGCCCACTTAGGCCCTCCAACTTCCAAAGTGGCATTTGCTGTTCGTGTTAAAATTAAGGACTTTTTGGCTTACCCACTGGCAGTTGCCTACTGAAAATGTGCCAAACCAAATGGCGCTGACAGGTAAGCCGCTGGAAACGTCGCCCGCCTGTGACCCCGAAAGTCGACCAAGGAGACTTTCCTGTTGCAGGTCAGGTCTTATTTACTACCGAACGTCAAATAGACCTACTTAAGACCTCTTTGATGACCACTTTAAGGTCGCGGTGGCATGTGATAATATTGGGTGTGCCAAAGTTATTTGCAACTTTTAAAAGTTTGATATCTTTACAATAAAGTATACAGCAGCAGTAATACTAATGTTTTATTTGTAAACAAACTGTATACACAGTGTTTTCTGTACAGTTCAGCAGTAAAGATGCAGTAGAAAACTTGAAACCAGTAAAAACAGTGTCTGTGATTCTTATGGCTACTACTGAGTAAAAGGGTTGACGGGAGTATTCAACGAATGGTATATCCTTAGAAGACGTGATTCGGGCAATAAGTCAATTTTGCTAGCTTCGTACCTTTAAACTTCAAACATAATTTAGTACGATGTTTTTCGCAACAGGCGGAAAAGGATCTGCTCGAATGATAGCACAGAAGAGCTGCTAAAGATGATTGAAGGCATGTGTCGACAAAATGGGTATCCCAGTCGATTTATCGCTAAGAACATGCCTGAAAGGCCGCCAAAGCCCTCAGTATTAACAGCAGAGAAGAAGTGACTATTCCTCAGGGTCCCATTTCAGATGTACAGAGTGTGCAGCTTTTACAACTCGAATTCGAGTTTGGCAGTCAGTAGGTTTCAAAATTATTCGGAATTTTATAAACTTTCTTAAAACCGAAATTTACCCTTTTTTTAAGTATAAAAGGTAAAGAAGGCGCATTTTTTTACCAAACGAGTATTATAACTAATTGTTGCGTTTACGTTTTCCTTAATACATATTTGAATTCATAAAGGCAGTCAAAATTAATGACAAAAACGCATACTATTTAAGCGGTTACTTTTTCCACTCCATACATCTTGTTGGTGGTCAGAAAGAGGCTCGTTAAAAAGCCCGTATCCTATCCTAACTGAAATAAATTCAAAATAAACTACGGGATAATTAATTTCACAACCTAAGTCAAAAACAATAAGGAAACGAGTATCAATCTTTCGCATATGTCGGCATGTTTCACGAATTCTGGCGCGTACTGTAAACATGCAAGCCATACTCAATTCCTATGTAACTCCGTGGAATTTGATTATTAAAAACTGTCATTACTGGCGCCTCTCGCCTGTATCTGCGAAGGCTCGCATGCGCGAATTTTACAACCTCTACCCGCTCACACATGGGACTGAATCTCCGGCTGGCGATACTAAGACGCCGATTGATATTTCCTTTTCCTGATACATTCTCGCAACTAAAAGCGCCTCGAAGTTAAAGAGATGCCCTCTCTCTGCAGCATGGGTTACTCACATCGAATTGGGCACCATTCTCCTTACAGCCAGCTGGTGCTCATGCGTTCGCGTTTCCGGTTTTCATCGTGTTTGGTGTCCTATAGTTGCACATACCGCGACTTAAGTGAAGCCCGTAGTTAACGGCGGACGCTTCCTGCTTAGGGCTAGGGTCTATCGGCCGCATTATTTTCGCCGGATTGTGGAGGTAGGTCTGTGGGTAATTCCTATTTTGCGAGACGCAAGAGATCTATGTTGCAGAACTTTTGTTTGAACATCGACAAAATGGGCATCCCAGTCGATTTATCGCTAAGAACACGGCTGAAAGGCCGCAAAAACCCTCAGTGTTAACAGCAGAGAAGAAGTGAATATTCATTAGGGTCCCATTTCAAATGGACAAACCAAGCGAACTACTACGGGGTCGCCTGAGCCAAGCTGTATCAACCACCCTCCCAGCAGCCAACGCCCATGTACGGTTCCCGACTACTCCCATCGTGTACGCGGATATCAAGGACAAACTGCCAGCCCAGGCCACCTCTATTGGTATTTGTTCATTTACCTGCTCCTTTGAGGCAGGATTTATTGGTTGCGAGAGCCGGCGTTTATCCAAAAGAGTACGAAAAACACATTCCAGCATGGTTAAGAAAGGGCCAACTAAAGGGAGTAAACAACTCCATTCTACCGCACCTGGTAGACTCAGATAATTGCGTGGATGCCAAAGAGTACTTCCGAGTGATCTACAAGGTACCCTCAAGCTATTCAAGATTTATTGGACAGCGCCTGTTGGCTATGGCAGAAGCGGCCGCCATCAAGCTACGTCGACCGGTCCTGTGCGCCTAAAAGAACTTCGTCGCGGCGCCGAATTTACCATGGTCAAAAGCTGCAAATCCAATAGCCAGCAGCGTATCACTTCGGCGAACTGTCAGTTTCCCTAACGCTGATCAGATTTTCATCCCGTTTCCTCCACCCTTCCTCCTGCCCTGATAACCGTTCAATTTTTTCTACCAATCTGCATTGTTTAATTACCTTATTACCTAAGGCCTGTTGCGAATTATCGAAAACAAACGTATTTTCGCCATTTCATCTTCTGAAATTTTCAATGGGAATTTTCGCAAGTTTGATAATTTCTTTAAAACTAAGATTTCAGCAGCAATAATACTGATGTTTTATTTGTAAAAAAATGTACATAGTGGTTACTGTAGAATTCAGGAGTAAAGATACAATATAAAACTTTAAAGCAGTAAAAAAGACTGTGTCTGAGACTCTGATGGCGCGAGGCTCAGAGAACATAGCTCAAGCTGTAGGTATACTAGAGGCCGGAGTGAAGCAAGTGGAGGTTGATAAAGCTGTAGGTGTATCAGAACGGTCACGTATTTATGGTCCGTCTACAGGTGAACAGGTACCCTTACAAAGCAGACTATCTCTGGAAGAACGACAACGTTGGATAGAATTGAAAAGATATTTATTACAAACCATTAAAATGTACATCGAAACTCGCATGGAAACCGAATGCTAAAGACCTAAACTTTTCTTCGTCCAGTATGCCCATGTATTTGCCTGAAAGTAAGGGTGGTCTGTAATAGTCAAAGAAGAATCAAAGATAGGATATCCTTCTCTAAGGTGGTCAGGAGGTGGACTGTCAACGACTGGAAACAACTTATGTTCTCTGATGAATCACCACATGAACTTTTCAATTTGACAAATACGAAAACTGGCGTTTTTGGCTCAAATTCGTAAAATGGTTGAGTATGTTGAAGTCCTACACTTTAGCTCTACAGTCATGGCGCGGGATGCAATGCACTTTTGAAGATTACTTGACCTCCACCTTGTTACCGCCACATGAGGTTATACTAAATATTATAAAGAAGGTATTGTAAAGCAAAACGTGTTGGAAATATTGCAAAAAATATTTTGAGCATGTCAAAATTGGAATATAAACTGGCCCTGGACATGTCAAGAAGGAATTATATGCAGGACGGCGCAACAGCTCATAGAGCTCTGGAACCCAGGGCTAAATTCCAGAGAAAATTTAACATTTGTTGAGGATAGGCATGTAGCCAACAAGTAGTCCTGTCCTGAATCCAATAGAAATATATATTCAATTCTTCCTAATATGGTTAATGCGAAACTGTCAACAACTACTACTGCTGTTGGATTGGGGAGATCCACGCTGGGGGTCTGGAGGAGGATCGCCTTGAAGAACTTTAAGAATCTTATTCATTCGTTGCCGAGCAGGGTATAAGCTGTCTTAAAGAAGAATCTCCTGTACAGCAAATTCGGAAATATATATTATATAGAAAATGTGACTGCTTCATTAGGGTATAAATAATTTCGGGACACCCCATAAAAGAATGAGTTGTTTTCTTCTGCACACATATGGATTTGTTCATGTTTTAAATAATACAGTTTTAAGTGACGTTTAGAACTACTGGCACGCACCTTGAAAAGTGCTAAATTGTTGCGGATAAAATAAGCAGTCTTATATTAAAACATGGTGGGCGAACAGTGAAACGGACTCCCTCGAATTTTGTTTACAAGCGCAAAAGTTATGCGATGTGAATACTTTTCAATACGCAAAAAGTATCGCCCATGGGAGGTTAAATATAGGGACGGAAAAAGACCACCCTGCAAGAGGGTACGTGTAGGGAGTGAAAAATCTTCCTCGTCAAGCTAAAATTCCTAAACTGGATGGGCTGTTTGCTATAGGTGGTATCACACTATTTTGAGAGGAGAGCAGAAGCAACCATAAAGGTGGCGAGGTAGTTCTAGCTAACCGAGATCGATAGCTGTCCGTTTAGGTTTTTAAACGATAACGAAACAGTAAAGGCTGCGAGAATCATCAACACGAGTGGAGATTACACACCGAACGATCAAGCAGAAGACGAGAACAGAGGAATCCGATCTGACCGTCAACTAAGAAAATCCAACGAATGGATGGCAGATGGTGGCCCAACGGCCGCCTTGGAATTATGCATTCGCGCATACCCTGCTTGCATTAATTATGAACAACAATGGACCAATAAGAATTGGTTGCCAGTCAAGGTACTTGACTTAATACATTTATCTTTGAATTCAACTGTCTTTTTTGGAGACCGTACACGAAAATACTCATTGTGGTAATTTTTTTCTACCAAATCGGCACTTGATAAATACATATTTTTTATTTTAAAAGTAGTTATATTCCAAAGCTTGCTTCATGCTCAGAAAAAGGTGTTCATTAAGTCCCGTATCTGAGCATTTATTAACGCTTCTCATAAACAACTTGGTCCGCAGCCACTTAAAAACCATTAATGAGTATTAGGCAACATCTTCCTCATGTATGATGTTACATTACTTCTATAGACATTATGAATTATTTGCCCTAGACTGAATGTACAGGGCATGCAATTTAAACATTCTGAGTGCAATTGAACAGGTTGCTAGCGTTTTAAGTTATACGACAATTCAGAGATTTTATTAAATGAAACCAAACGATTTCAACTGTTGGTGTAAATAATTTGAAGAAAACGCAATTTGCTACAAAATGAATAAACGAAGGATGTTTTTGTGTATGTTTGCGATACATTGGACAGCGTTTGTATTAGTGTGAGCTTTCGCGCATCTTTAATGTGTTCAGCGTCGTTTTTTAGGGCCATTCAACGTGGTACTGAGTGGTTTCGGTCTCGCTGATGACAGATTGGGCGTCGATTTAGACGATGCTCAACAAGACGGTGGTGCAGGAACATTGACTTTTTCAGGAATGTGTTTAAACGCAGTTTAGACTTGCGCACCATATACCACTGTCGCTCTTCCATTAGTCCCCTCAGCGCGAGATCAAGATAGAATCAAAAAGAACGAAGGTTGGTTAGGGCGCAGGTGGCTGGCGCGACCGCAGCCATCGCTATGCGCGCCACCACACCCCTCCCCCCGCAAGTTCGTCACTTTTAATCGGCGCGCCACCCTAAAAACGCCTGTTGCACCCTTATCTGGCTCCTATGTTGGTTAAAAGCCTCTAGCACGCGAGCCGTTTAGGATACTCACGCCGTACTGGTAGGGTGCGGAGCGGTACATTGACGCTGTAGCCTTTTCCATGTGTCTCGGAGCTGTTGCCTGCAGAATGTGTGAGTGCGAGCGCGTATGCTGACACTGCTGCAGCACGGCTCGTATTTCATGCCAACTTCCGAAATTTTGCGAAAGATTAATGATCATTCGCAAATCGACATAAAACAGGATTGTAGTACTGATTAGCGTGCAGTTTTATCTCAAGGAATTTCAGTCACTGTAGGATGCCGGCTTTTTTATTAGCTTCTCTTCCACCGCTAACAGTAATTATATTGTGTTAAAAAAGGCTAGTTATGTTGTATTCATTTAAATCACGGATTTTCACT
The DNA here is from genome assembly GCA_900617775.1 of Dibothriocephalus latus. NCBI lineage: Eukaryota > Metazoa > Platyhelminthes > Cestoda > Diphyllobothriidea > Diphyllobothriidae > Dibothriocephalus > Dibothriocephalus latus. Next base: position 5,361 of record UYRU01043266.1, on the reverse strand, counting down.
GCCCTTATAGATTCAAATATATTTTATAGAAAACCTTCGAATTTTCATTTTTATGCACTGGTTTGATAGAAAATCAAGCTTCCTTCAAATGTCATACTTAAAGGAATGCTATATTTTACTTTTAAATGTTCCTAAATTGTCAAATATTTTTGAAATCTACCTACCGCCAGAATACATTCAAGGTTTCCGAATTGCATGTTGTGCACATCCTGTGTGGGGAAAAATAAGCTTTCCCCTACTGTGTGAGGAAGAGGTCACATAGTTCAATTAATATTTTTCAATATATATACATCATGCTGTATACATTACAGACAACATTAATACAGTAACAGATACGGTATATTATGAATTACCATTTCGAGGTCGTAAAAAAATCACATAGAAAGAAATACTTTTAAAAAAACCTACACTTCCTTTAAGTATAGAATTTCAACATTGCCTAACCTAGTACCAAAAGAGTACAGCCGTGGCTGAAATGGATTCAAATAAGCGTGCATAATTATCAGCATTACAAGCCTACTACATGTCGGTTGGCGAGTAATTACCAATATTTTGCAAATTTTGGAATTTTTCATGGAATTCGGGACATAAATTAGTGTGTGCATGTCTGTTTTTGACTGACAGACACACGCAGTGTCCAGATAGCCGCGACTGTCCAAGCGCCATTTGAGCACGCCACCATTCGGCCCACGTGGCTTGGGACATCACACACGACACACCATCGGTAAATTCAACGCATACCAATTGGACATAACTTGAACTTAATATACACTCACATAAAACCAACTGACATCACTGTCTCACTCTCTCCCTCTCCCCCTCTCACGCATGACTGTACGCAGTTAACTTTAAAAACGGCTTCGTCTGGCCCACTGTTGCCTGCGCCTGCAACACGCATAAAAAGGCGTCCAACAGGTGCATTCTGTCATTTCCAACAACCCGAGATTCGGTCTACTGTTTTTAGTTCACTGAGTGTAGACACTGCTTAGACGCAACAAGCCTTACGTTCTCCTACTGGCCCATCAGTTGCGATCTTGTGTGTTGGCTTTGGTAGATAAACGCTCACCGAACAGTTTGTTCTCCTGCATATTTGAGCTCCAACTAGAACCGTTGGAGTGTTGCAAACCGGTGAGTATTTTCGCATCAAAAAGGGCGAGAGTTTACGCACGCGTATACAGATTCTGGCAACCACACCCACATAGACCTGCTAGATCGGGCAGTACTACGATATCAAGCATCTACGTCTGCCCCTACCTCTACCACGGCGGTAGAAATTGCAACGTTTTTCAGATATGAAGCAATCCCTCCAAATAAAGCGCGTTTCTGCCTTACAATCAGATGCCCTCCGAGATCTCGCCTGTAGATGTTAAGGTAAGGGCCCCTGGGATTAAAATGCATAGCTTGGTCGTACAGTACTGTGTGAGTGTTTGTTTTTGACTGACAGAAACTTTCACTCGCAATCACGCGCGTGTGTCTAGATAGCCGCAATTGTCCAAGTGCCAACTGAGAACGCCATTCTTCGATCCCCGCGGCCTGGGCCATTGCACAGGAAGGCCCTCGATTTATGCATCGCAAGACACTATTGGACACAACCTCA
>UYRU01043257.1:6898-20620 GCA_900617775.1 Dibothriocephalus latus | reverse complement strand
AATCTGGCAAAGCAAGTTTGAAAACTCATTTATTAAAATCCCAAACATTATCTTTATTCAAAATGCCTGCACAAAGTTAAAAAACGCAGAGGAACATAATAGCCGCTTTTACCTTATTATCTGTTGATAGTGAGCCTCTTTGTACAAAGAAAGACATCTCTCATATAACGCAAAAAGTTGCCTATGACCCACGACAAACGTCTTCGTCGTCTTGGAAAAAATATGAGGTTAAACCAATGCCTAAAAGACATTTTCTACCTTGCTTTGTGTGCTTTTCTTTCGGTTTAAATATCGTCCGCTGACAAAAGCCTGAGTCTTAGTACAATCCAAAAATTCCCATGGTTAAGCAAAGCAATTTAACTGTCAAGAAATCCGCGCCTATGCGCCAATCTAAAATAAACCTGAGTTATTTGAGACGGCCTTAACAGAACCATATAAAAGCAAAATGACCATTTCCCTCTAATGTAGTCCGTTTTAGTCATATGACGCACAATGAGCGTCGTTGTTTTCTGTTAAAAACATACCATTTGGACATTCTAGAGAAAAATGTTTTTTGCATCTTGCTTTGTGGGTTTTTCTTCAATCATATAGTCCTCGTCAGCGAAAACCCTGCTTTTAAATGTAGATAATGCAAGCAAAAAAAGAACGTCACAACACAGCGCTATAAATGAAATTTGTAATAAATTACATGCAGTCTGACCTACACCTACTTATCATGGATTAAGACGAATGGACAAAACTAGCTTATGCAGATCCACCATATACCCCTAGTCCCAGCATTTTGTCCTGCAAAAACGGTGGTTATAGAGTTTAAGGGGGGTGGGAAATAGGATAGGCAGAGAAGGACATTTTAATAAGTAAGTGAAAAGTGAAAAAAATTTAGTCGAAGTTGCTTCCCGCGGCCCCTGGTCACAGGTTGTTCCGCTTATAAATTGAAGGTATGCGAGCGCTTTGCGCCGCGGACTATACTTTTCTAATTCCAGACGACCTCCTAACCACTTTTTTAATTTTTCAAAGATTCAAAGACCTACAATTTGATAAAAGGGGTTTTCCACAATAAGTTAAATGATAATACAGATTAGGAAAATCTAAAGATATAAATCAACAACATGTCTAAATACAGTAAAATTAAAATGCATTTAGCATTTATCAAAGTATATTCCACTGCGTGTCCTAATTCCCCCCCCCAAAAAACCCGATAACCACCGTTTTCAAAGGATAACATGCAGGTTGTATGGACTAATGATTGGGGCTAAATAAGCTACTGCTGCCGACGAATGCTTCTATTTCCACAAGAAATGGTAGGATGCAAAGGGAGCCTTCAAACCCAAACAACTCCTGTTTCTTTCTTTTGGCTTTTGTCAATGCCAATGCGGCCAAAATTCAGTGAATGAAAAATTGCAGTCAGTATTGACCGTGCAAGCCTCCGGTGTGGTAGAAGCGGGCTGATCCTTTTACAATGCAACTCGGACATGGTGGGTCATGATACTATGTGCAGAATCATTTGAATTACTTAAACGACCAGCAGTGGTGTTGTGAGGACCAGCACATTTTTATGGTTTGCCTAAAATAGGTGGGTTACCTTTTGCATGGGAGGATAACTATCTTGTATCCCAGAGCACTGTACATGGAGACGATGGTTTACGCATGAATTATTTTGAAAAGTGATGGTAATCTTCGCCGCGGCTGGCGCGCTCTCTTCACCCTTACCTACCACGATGCCATACTAAGGCAGAGCCAAAAGGAAGGGCTGAAATTATGGTCGAAAACAGTGCGGGATAGAAAGGCGTTTAATGCCTATCGTAAAGGTATGTGGTTTTCGTGATCGACAGTGATCACTATGCGAAAGGCCACTGGATCCGACTAGTAGTCACGCATTATTGACACACCCTTCATTCCGAAAAGGAATCGCTGATTTAACTTCCCATGTTCGAATAGGTATCACAAAGTCATGTCTCTGGCGATAGGCGGTTATGCACATTATTATAGATAGTTTATTATTATATTATTGTTATGTGTCATATTATTATATTTTTATTTTGAGCATATACCTATCTCAGGAAAGATGTTTACGTGCTTTCGAGTCGAACGAAATTCTTAAAGTGGCTTGTAAGATTCATTATCGTACATCCTTATATTAAGATATTTCAGCCAAGCAAGAATGCCTGCTTTCTACCCCCTGTAAGTATCATAATCTTTAAAAATATTTTCTCAAGTAGTATGCATTTTTGTGATTATGTATGTTGGCCATCAAAAGACAAATTTATAGTTAACATGAAGCGCGCACCACTTATTGCTTTTCTGACCGTATGTTAGGACATTGCGTTAGCTATATCTGCCGGTTTAAACAGGCTTCATAATTATGAGATTGTAAGACCGTTAAGAGTTCATTCACATATCCGTTAATTAATATGCATTCCTTTTAAGGTACACAATTATAATTCACACCCATTGTAAATGTCATGAAAACTTTGTGACTTCTACCATATATTTTAGGGAAATATGCACTATTCCTAACACACGATATATACAGCACACAGTTTGGGAAAAGTGAATGCAATTACACCGTCCTTTAGGGTTCAACATTATTCGACGATTAAGAAGAATTCTCAAAACATTAAAATACCGTTCCTTTACGAAATTTGGACAAAATGGCATAACCTGCAGCCAAACGACCACAAGAAATACTATTTATGGCACGCTTAATATAACTGTTTTTAAATGTATTTGAGAATTGCAAATTGGGAAAGAGAATCCATACTTATTTTGCAGCCTTTTTGCATTATTGCAGGCGATCAAAAGAATACTCCTTAACAAGCCGGCATACCGAAGTGACGTACGTGTACATTATGGGCTAAAATTCATGCAACGTTCCTGACAAAATTTGACTGGGTAATTTACCACATATTTGTTCTTATTCTTCTATTTCGTTGAGAGAATTTAATTCTGCGAAAGCCTTTTAGTTAGGAACGTGGCTATCTAACTAAGGTTTATTAAGGGAAATGGGCATTTATTTTGGCAAAATTGGGAGAAATGTAATATAGAAGGCAATTCCTATGCTACAACGTTGGACGCAACAAAACATTTATTAATGGGGATTATATTATGGAGGAACTCCAAAATAAGCAAAAAAGTATAACAGACATCGTTTCAAAAACTGAAAACTTTTGTCCGAAACTGTTCAGATGCAATTGAAGCGTGACTCGCATTTATTTTCAGAAACATGGAACGACTTATAGTTAAAAAAATATTCCTAGCTAATTAGTGAAGATTTTTTACACAAAATTCCGTAACAAAGAAGATTGCATTGCATTTTGTCTTACCGCACCGCCTAGATGGTGAATAAGCAAAGTGGCAATATATGTTTTCGTAAAGGCAATGTAAAATAGGCCTTAGTAAATGTTGGTCGTGTAAAACTATACATTTTTAACTGTCCGTCCTGCTAATGCGTTATTTGGAAATGTAACAGACAGAATAATAATTATTTTAAAAAATGGTCCTCAAAAATCGTTACACGTTTTTGCTTTTCAAAGCTTATAACAGATCCAGTAAGTAATCCACGGTCAAATTGAATTGTTTATCTTCACGTTAATTTTAAAAAATTGTCAACCTCCAATTTCGTTGTGCCTTTACATTGGAAGACGTTAATATACATAGAACTTCGTCAGCTGAATGTACATTTAAGGTCCTTCTACATAGGAAACGCATTATAGAATTCTTTTTATTAACCTAAGGAATAACAATATGCGATTTATCGTGCGGACATCTTTTGTGCTCGATAATGTAGCTTCCTTTTTTCAGGCATTCCTAAATATGATCCTTATGCCCATCTTCATAAGAACTAATATCCAAAACTCATTTTTTGGGCAAACTCTTTTTACGTTTACTTTTTTAAGGTTTGGATGTAAAGGTCGAACAGAAGACCAATTGATGGATCAAGAATTAAAGAAACTGAAAACAAAGAAATTTTTGCTAGAAGTTCAAGGGCAATATTAAATAAATAGTTATCCATTAATATTAATGTGCAAAAAAATGTTGGCTAAAGAAAATTTATTTTTATATGAAGAAATTGCTTACATTATTTTTTTTCAGATTAACAATATATTAAAATTTATTGTTATAAATTATAGATATTCTTACGTCTCCGGTACTTGGAGATTATCTTGGAGATTTTATTATTTTTAAAAAAACTCTTGGTGCTTCTTCTACTTCTTTTAGTTTTAAATATGCCTTATGCTTTTCATTAATATCTTGACGTTTAGGTAAATGCGTTCACATCGGTATGCGATTGAGGATAAAACTTTTACAAACTTATGAAAGTTGCACGATTTTTTTCCGGAAAGTGAAAGTTAATTTGCTTTATTTATCAGCCTATTTTACTGTTTTTTCCACGTTGTTATACTTCGCAGCCGACAACTGGGAGTCAAAGACATAAGAAGTAACAACATTTTTCAAAATATCAACTACTTATTTACCATCTTTTCAGCAAAAATATATCGCGCCATCTTATGTTGTGATTTTTGCCGTAGCCTTCCTTAATATAGATATATTCTGCAGAGTTAAACGAATTCACCGGGGTCTAAAATTTACTTTCAATTTCTAAATTAAATGCATTTCATTTTCCTTTTGCGTTTTCGCTATAAAACAAAAGTAGCCAACCCGTTGTAGTGGATGTGTTTGGCAGTGCAGACAATTTCAACTTGCAATTTGCTTGATTGAAAAAATGAAATCTTCTGGCTGTTTAACTGTTTTTGTCAATGGATGTATCGCAATAAAAACAAATTTGGTTTGTCAGCACAGGGAGGCTATTTGCCTGTTGACGGCGATCACGCTTTATAGACGCTCCTCTGGTTTACGTGCTGATAGGAATGAGCAACTTGAAAAGAACCAGTGGTGGCATCCGTAAACTGTGCATGAACAAAACGCAGCGGAGACACCATTATATGCGGACTTGACCGTACTGAAGGAATCTAAACTCTGAAACTGAATTGTTGCCGATCTGGTTGGTAATTCATGCGAAATTCCGAAATTTGCAACAGATTGATAACCACTCGCAGAACGACATTGAGTAGGATTATATTAAAAATTGTGTGGAACACGTTCACAACATTAGCCTATCTTATGCTCGTTTGTTAATAAATAGACGAATCGTTTGATTTAAAAAGTATCTTAATTGCCGAATAATTTTGAACCCTGGTGACCGTTTTACTTGAATTTGGCGAGCGCCAAAACCGTATCGGTGGTCGTAAGACATCTTCTCGCACATCTTGGAGTTGAAATCGCAGACAGGCTGGAAATAAAATCATACCGCTCACTGCCACGGCAAGAAAAATCCAGAGTAGTCTATTGGGCTTGGTGCGGCTTTATATAAAACAACCACGTTGGGGGAGCTGGAAGACTTCTCAAAACGCGATCTGCCGAAGTCGCAGCAGCAGTTAAACAACCTGCCAATCGATATTCGGTGTTTGGGCTCGATTTGGCCGATGCAAATGGCCACGCCAGGCGGATAAATGTTATGTAAGCAATCACAGTTTCTACTTCACCTTCTTAATTCCAGGTCCTGTAGCTGTATACTGTGTCAATTCTGTCTACGGGAAACCACGTAGCGCCCTACTCTTTAAGGAAAGTGTTGCAGATTTGTCACAAAAGTTGGCTTCATACGTTATTGGTATCATTAATAAACTGACTGATACGATATACTATGCATGTAAATTTTAAAATTTTGCAGTTGTTGAGAGATACTTACATGCGACAGACTGCTGCTCTTTGAATCGACCTAAAGGTAAACGTCTAAAAAAACGGAACTTCCTGTACAAAAAGTTGAGGAAGGCGCAATTTTCTATTAAACGACTGCAGGAAAGAATAACTGTGTGAATCTGTTCCATAAAATATATTTTAAAAAAATCAATGACTTAAGCGCATGTGACTTAAATAGCCACTTTTATATAACCTCCATCTTGCAAGAGGTCAAAAAGCATCTGCCTAAAATGCCGACATCGTGACGTGTCTGAAAGGACGTGAAATAAGGCAACATGATAAATTATGTTACTACCACATTTGGTATCATTTTACGAGTGGCTATCTATCTTTCGCTACTTTCGGCATTTTGTATGAAATAAGGAACGTGCTATGTTTTATGAGCTATAAGTGTTTGATGTTATCCGTCGTTGCAACACTGGTATGAGTTCCTGTACATCAAACCTTTAAGACATTCATGTTCCTGTGTCCTTAATTGCTTTTTGCCGTACTTACAAGATGCCCATTAGTTCTTTTTCTTTTGATTGCCGCAACTGCTGTGCGTTTGTAGTAAACAGCTTTCCGCTATGATAAATTGCCCTGTGATATTAATATTTTCAAGTTCCGGACAGGACAACTAATGCATAAATCATAGAGTATATATCACATATGCAGCTTATTTCGCCTGTTGCTTTAATCAAAGAGACTGCTGTACAAATATCATCTGGAGTGCATATTGTTCATGAAGCAGGGACATTTTACTGCTGGTTAAAAGTACCAAGCTGCGATCTTGGTAACTGCTATTTCAGCAGCATAGCTCACCTAGCGGAAAGAATCTAAATATAACCTTAAAGGAAACTTTTGTTAGATATTACATGGCTTTGGCATGCGTGGGCATAGCCCATTGACCGCAGGCGATAATACGCCGGCGGGTGATGCAACCTAAAGACAGACTGTTTCCTACAGAAACCTCGGCAGTTGTCTACAAGATACTTTGCAACGAGGAAGGCTGCAATTACGTTGAAGAAGCAGGCCGCAAATTGCAGACCCACCTTCACGAGCACAAAAAGTCAGCTGGGAGACTAGATCCAAATTCTAAACTTGCAGTACATGTCGCAGAGACTAGCCATGACTTCGATCTTCAAGGAACAACCATCGTAGGGAGAGGAAACTCGAAAGCCGAAAGGCTGATGCTTGAGATATGGTACTCAGATGCCAACTCCATCAACAGGCATCTAGACCTCCCTGCGGCCTAGAAAGTCTTGCGCCATTATGAGAGCAAAGGACGAAACAAGACCAAACCGGACGTAAGGATTGCAAACAAAGACCCCACGACGAGCCAGCCAGAAGAGGTAGCAGGTTTACCAGGACCGTCGACCGGGTGACAAGGTGCCACACTAATTGCTGTTCATGACCCCTTGCTCCACGGACAGCTAATTGCGCCCTGACAACCTGATTATTTCTGACAGTTGACTGGCTTATGGCCACTATAAGTACCCTCGTTGTCTTGCTACTTCTCACCTCTGAAGATGGACTCAAGCAAGAGTTCGAAAGCGCAAGACAATTAATCAATTGATCCGGTGCTCGACACGTTCTCTTCCTTATCCATGCTGAGGTATGCGTTTCAAAGATGGGTGATTTTTAAAACACGTATTGCCGTTCCTCATCAGGTTAAGTTAGTTTTTAAATAAATCAGATTTCGATCTTATGACGCACCAAGTGTCTGAAACTGTTCGCCAGATAGCGTAGGAAACTTTCCAATGGCTATTAGTGAGTTAAATGTTCTTTCCTATAATATTCCTGAATAATACTTGTTCGGCAATCAAAATATGGGACTGATATGGGACTGAATATCGTGAAATGCATAGCCAATAATAAACTGATGATTAAAAAAAACTAGTTCAATAAACAAAAACAGTTTGAAAGAATGCCACTTTCCGAACAACCTGCATACGCCATGAGCTTACTACTAATCGACAGCTGATATCCAACACCGACATGAATCATTTAAAAAAAGCATTTAATTGAACAATTCCTGTGTGGAACGAGCCTCAAGGAAGAGCGCAATGAGAAAATTGCGTTAACGATCGGTCCAGGTTCATGAACGATAACCCATGAGTCGATTGTTTCCCAGTGAAGTTGAACGCGGAATACTGGGGAGTTGATCGAACTGCAGTATCTTAATTATCCATATACCCAACTCGCTATTGCGTATTGGTGTCTTTAGTGGTTTTTGGTTATTTTTGTGGGGTACTGATTCTCTTAAAGCTTCGTCTTCTTTTCATGGACTTGGTAGTTCATTCTGGTCAAATTTAATGAAAAGTTTTGCCTGAACAGCATTTATGAAACGCAGAAATATGCTAGTCAATTTATATGTAGGAACTTGTGTGAGTACACATTAGCTTTGAATACCCGTCGAGGTTATCGCAGGAAAGCAGCCTTTTCATTCAATGTACTGCAGTGTCTCTCAGTACGCTGATATTCAACAAAAATCGAATGGTTCTTGTGGATATGCAATACCTGACTGCTACATCTCGTCATGCCTATAAACTTTCGGACGCGTCTAGTGTCTCGAGGTTGCCCGCCCTCCGCATGACTTGCGGGTTGATTCTATCGCCGACGGGTTCTACACTATAAACTGGCCTTTATGACATCCATCACCTACCTGGGATATGAGTCAGCACGTGGCACGCATTAAACTGCGGCTTTAAATGGTTGTAGTTTCTGCATCTAGTCTCGTATCCTGCCTAGGGGAGGCGTCAAAGAATAAAAACCGAAAGACATACTGCCACGACAAGAAACATATAGGGTAGTCTATAGAATCTATAAAATCGGGAAACTACGTCGAGAAACTGGAAGACTTCTCAAGACGCGAATTTCCTAACATGCGGCGGCACAGCGGATAAATGATGCCACTTATCAACCTGCAGCTCGTTCGACAAGACCCTGTCACACATTCAAATTTACTGAAGCCGACATGCTCGCAAGAGGTGACAATCGAGTAAGCCGAGAATTGTTTGAGTCATGGTTCACGGGCCCCTGTCTATAAACAAGTGCAACGACCTGTCTAATCTATATATTGGGTGCTGAGGCTCAATCTGAAAAAGGCAGGTGTCTACTTGGGGAACACAGGCCAACGCGTCATCTAGCGCCAATACCTGGGAACCAGATGGCTGAGCAGTCATCAAGTCCAATTCAACCGCGTGTGATAGAAGTTCAGCAGACCATGGCCCGCATGACGGTCATCGAGCAATTAGTGCACAAACGAACAATTATTCTCGATAGTATAGTATCATAGTTGACTGTATCCTTTAAAAGCTGCAAATCCCTGCGTAGGAATTAGCCATTTATACCACTGTTTATTCCTAATTACCAGAGAAGGCATCCCCGACGAACTAAGAAACTTCAGGCGAATAAGAGTCTTTTCCAGCGCTCACATATTCCTCTTTCCGATTACTCTTGGGACTCGCTGGTGTTTGCAAAGCTCGAACTATCAATCCAGCCGGGAATATTATGAAAGGAGTTTTGTGAAAGCATTCTTCTTGCCTGCCTACCATATTGTCACTATTAGGGATGGTGAGCAACGTGCAGCCAAACATAACTTTGTCAAAGCACGCTGGAGCGCGATGAACTGACTGCCTGATCTGTTAACCTCTCGCCAACTTGAGGTGCCCGCTTATAGTATAGCCTTACACACGTATTTAAAGCACCTATTACAGAAAAAAAGCCTTGATCGTATGACGCACATCTGATTTCCCCCAGTGTATGAAACACTCCTTACATAAAAGTTTTCAAAAGGACAAATCAAAAATCCTTTTCAGGGTTGGAAGAATAAGAATTACTGTTTAAAATTATGGATCATGTCGGTGCTGACCGGGATAAGTTTGTTTGTTCGCAAAAAGTTTCGGAGAGCTTGACCGACTCTCCTTTCCTAAAGCGTAAACCATTGTTATCAGTTAGCGATATGCCGTTGTGGTCTTGGGCTGATCGACTGTTTTCGTTAACTTCCTGACCCTGGATTTTGACTCGTATCTGTGGTAGACAGTAGCGGTAATCCTGCTTCCACTTCCGATAGTATTGCCGTGGATTCGGCTTCGCTTGCAGTTCTGAAGGTCGTTTTGAACTTATCCTGCTCCTTATCCGCGTAAAAGGGGGGTTTTGTAGGCCGCAGGAAGGTCTAGATACCTTTTGACGGAGTTGGCATCTGAGTACCATGCCTGAAGCATCAGTCCTTCGGTTTTTGAGGTGCCTCAGCCTACCATGGCCGCTGCTTGAATTTTAAAGTTATGGCCAGTCTGTCTGATGAGTGCTGCAAGCTGTCACGTCAGGTCTGGTCTCCAAACCGCTACTTTTATAAACTTAGTTAATTAATTTACCTTAGCATGGGGCATTCCTAGGACAAATAATACCATCTTGTGAGTACACTTTAATGACAAACAGAGCGCAAGTTGCGCTGAGCTTGATCAGTGGATGATACTTTTCCATCATTGGTTATACCTTCATCTACCTGGGGCAAGTCTGCGTTTTAAGCCATTCCCGCCTTCCTGTGAGACCCGACAAGTGCTACATAGTGCTGTAGTGCTGCATACGGGAACCGGTGTAGGTAGCAGTTAAACATCTACTTGTACCTGTTTCAAGCCACACATTACGAACGAAGAGCGCCATTGACTGTGCATCTGCATAAGTAGACCTCCACCCGACTTGAACAGACCAGAAGGACTCCCCAGAACCACATGTCCCCACCATTACGAGGTCAGGTTCTGCCGTGTCCAAAGTTAATTTGGCTGGGTGTAAGTCGCTGAGGGGGCAACCGCAAGCTGAACGCCCTGATATGTATGAAGCGATTCGAGATTGCAAACCACGAAAAAAAACCTGGTCGGTATCCCGGCGCGGGGATCTACACAAATGCCAACTTACCATCACAGTCACTTGGACGCACTAATCTCCCACGCATCGTTTGACAAGCAGTCGAGACAAACAGTAGGAAGGAAATTCCCGCTGGAACTGGTCATGTCAGAAAAATAACCAGACACCTTAAACCTTTAACATCAAATGCCTCTTATTTCTGCATGCGTACGGCCGACTCACCCTCGTAGGCGCTAGCGAGGTGAAACAGCGTTACCAGAAGGACGCATCTAGTGTACAGATGGGGGGGAAGGGGGAACGCGTTACGTGTGCACACAAAGGACACGATGCATGTTGTGGAAGGAATACCCCTAAAGGAGAAAAAAGGTAGCAGCAGGTTATTCTGCGTTATGCGCGAGTCTTTCTTTTTTTTGCTGCTGCTTCTGCTGTTGTTGTGGTCTTCTGAATTCCCGTGTTTAGGCAACATTTTATTTAACCGTTGCGTCGGTGGCGTGTTGCCTGCCAATCAGGAAGCTAGAACTTATTTGTTTTTCTCCTTTTATTCCCACGCGCACACCTGTCATGCAATTCAAAAAGCTCCTTTTTTAAATGAAGCTGTTTTAAAACGAAGATGACTCGATCGCTGGGACAATACTTTTATTCGCTTGAAGTTTGGACAACCGTCGCGAATTCATCATCAGAGATATTAGCAGAAAACGGGGGCAGAAACGGGTTTTAGTTTGGTCCTTTAAACATATATTTCAGCATCTCCTGAACACATAATTTCCTACAAATATGGAGAGCAAAACAATGTATAACTGGATGCATGGCTTACTTTAGGTTAGGTAGTAGAATATTCTGCAATAAAGCTCTGAGCTTGTCAGTAGGAAACTTTCCTACGTAACTTTTTAATTTCTGTTTATGATTTGAGTTTTGTGCTTGAGTTTAAACAGCCCAAAGTTCTCGATCAGGAACACTTAAATGATAAAGGAAACGCATACGATTGTCCTATTGGTTGCGTGTAGTTTTCCCAATTATTTACGGGGATCCGCATTTTTAGTTGTATTTGCAACTAGAATTGTTGGTATCAACTGTATAAAAATGAATATTGTAACCGAGGTTACTTAAAATATATAAGTTTGCAGAAGTGTCAGTGAAGCTCGTTTAACGATAGAACCGTGTGTAACCATCTTAATAATACGCTAAAAGCCTGAAGTTACTTTATTTATATTAGTACATAGTCATCGTCTGTTCGGTGACGGTCCCGCATGCAGTCCTTTTTAGTCGTTGGTGTTAAATTTGCCTACTAACATGATTTACTTGGGTGTGTTTTGTATTCTTTCCCAATTGAACGGGTAATATTCACAGTTACGAGTGAGGAGTAAATGAGCTATGGTACAATATTTAAGGATAAATTAGGGGGTTTAAATATTAAAATTGGAGTTGAACTCATGCTTTTATTGTAAGGTTTGAGGTCGTGTATTTAATGCAGACGTTTTACGATAGGCATTAGGATTTAAACTAACAGTCGTAGACGCTTGGGAGGTAAAGCAGCGTTAGCCGAAAGGCGCATTCAGCCTGCATGTCTACACAGGAAACGATGCATGTCGTAGAAAATGGTTCCCCTGAAGTAAAAGCAAAGAGGTAGGTTTTTTCGTTCGGCACGCGAGTTTTGCTCTTGTGGTCTTCTGAATGCCTATGTTTGCTTGTGTTTGTCTCACTCACAAATAAGACTTCTTCTTCCGTAGAAGGGTTCAGATGAAAAGCGCCATTACCAAACTTCTATCCAATTCGAACAACAAAAACAACACCCCACATCCATCCATCCCCACCTATGATACCAGTACGAGATCAGGTTCTGTTCTGACCAAAGTTTATTTGCCTTTTGTAAGTAGCTGAGGATGATATCAAAATGCAAGAATTGATATGAATGAAGCGGCGTTTCAAGATGTCTTTTCGTCAAAACGTGAAGACCGATTTCAAGTGAAAATAAACATGCGAGCGCACTTATATACGCCGGTGACAAATAAGTGTCACAGCTACTTGGACGCAATAAACTCCTTTGATAAACATTGGAAAATGAAATGGACGGGAAAAAAATATGTCCTTGCAAGATAAAACGCCATATTTTGGTAGTTTCAACATCTCATACCTTCTTTTTCAGATCTACAGTTAGCCTAACCTTTTAGACGCTAGTGAGATGAAACAACGTTTGTAGACAGACATAATAAGCGTGCAATAGGTGGCCAGTTATGCGGAAAAAAGCGTTATGTATGCACACACAGGATACATGGGGTAAAAATATCCTCTAAAAGCGTTTGAGTTTATTCCGCTAAAATTGCGTGACTCTTTTTCGCTGCTTTTGCCTTCTGGATCCTGTCTTCAGAGCATTTTTATTTTATCTTTACTTCGGTGGTTTTTTGGCTGCCTCGCACACCTGTTCTAGCAGTGTAAAAGGTTATTCTTAAAACCATCTCCTATCATCGTATTGAAGCATACTTTAATTACATTAACTTTTACTAATTAAAATAACTAACTAAAATAAAACTAAAATAAATAAAATAAAATAAAATAAATAAAATAAAATAAAATAAGCATTCATAGAAGTACGTACATCAAGCATAGAGACAAGTGCGACTGGAATGTCCACTTCTGGCCTATAGGCTGTCATTATGCATCTGTCGACTTCCAACTAAAAAGGTCACGGATTCGCATCTCGGAAATTGTTACTCATGGGGCTGGTTAATGTTAGGGCTGCACAGAAGATGAATCAACACTTTAGCCGTCCTCGGGTCGGGACGACAAAGAGACAACAACGGGCGATAGCGCCATCATAAAAAGGACCAGTTTACGCGCGACCTTTAACTGCCAATAGCACATCAGGGCACAAAGGATTACGTGCAGGCGTTCAGTCATCCTGAGATCACAAACATCACCCGACGGCTGCCCAGATAAGCGTCCCGCGCAGCGACATTCAAGTGCCGACATTACAGGAGGGCATAAGAGTTACGCGCACAGGAAGCACAGCCGTCGGGTTGTTTCACTCTGAAGTCATCAGCATCACACGATGGTTGCTTAGATAAGCGTCCCGCACAGAGCCCAATAAGTAGAGACAAAGGGCAAAGTTGTGGGTCCTAAACT
>UYRU01043253.1:8903-21410 GCA_900617775.1 Dibothriocephalus latus | reverse complement strand
ATAAACGACCTCAAGTTTGTGTTAAATCCCCCGCTCCTAAACCTTTCATCAGCTATGTCACCTACTGTTATTTTTAATTGGGTAGCAGATCGCGTCAACTTTGCATGTGTTGTAAGGAGAGAAGCCACCTTCAAATATTTGGTGTCCGTCCTCCCTTCGCGTTTACCATCCACTTTTAAATAATAGAACACTTGAATGCCTGACATTGATTCTATTGATAACATTTCCTCGGGAAGTGACCGGAAGGTTTCCATGCACTTGTTGATTTTACGTTTTTTTGGTTAGAAAACTAGGTATGCCATGCCTAACCAGTTCCTTGTAGATTTTCCAGTTAAAAAATGAGCGTTCGGTTAAATAAACAAATAATAATTAAAAATGCTCAAAAGACACAGAAAACTTCAATTCCAATATGGGTGTAGAACATTACCCTTAGTCAGTAATATAAAAAAAGAATTTTCAGAATTTCATACGATTAGTTCATTATTTACTGTATGAAAAGGACCATATCGTGTCAAATATCGAGGAACTGTATTTACTAGGTAGTAACTGTACCATACATTAGATAAATTTTTGATTAAAAAGAGTATCCCATAATCCGAAGAGGAATATGGGTGAGCGCGTTTATTATTGAAATGTAAGTAAACGGGTACATATTACTAGTGCAACATTCAACCGTTGGCTATTCTTCCAAATTTTAAATGGTAACCGGGTTTGAAGAATTGTACAAACCAAGTATTCAACGCTTTTTAACATCAGAGCAAAAGGTCGGATTTGATTGTGCCTTGATCCAGCAGTGAACATGTGCGATTTATTCGGGGCCTATGATGTTGCTATACAAACCTTTGTTTTCATTGCAATAATCAATTAGCATCAGACATTAAGTTTAATTGGATAAGCGAAATTGTAAACATTAATCTTGATCCTCTCTAGTCATTAATGTTTTTCTCTTAGTTTACAGTTACTTTCTAACATTTGGTTTTATCAATTTGATGTCAGCAGACATCGCTTAGGCTGAATGACTGCTTGAGCCCTGACTTAATTTTTTCCTTTGAACAAAAGCGCATATGCAACAGGATGGTTAGCGAATGGTACCATTTTGTTAGATCTCTCGGATGTGTTTATGATGCATTTGCAACTGGCGTCCGCCCTAATCGTCATCCAGAACACAAAACTGGTGAGGGCAATCGCTTTCAATATTTGTTAGCTGCAGTACGGTCGTTTCTTTGATTTTCCTCTTTCCTTCTACAAATCCGATGAAACACCGTCACAGGAGCAATAAAACATACCCGAAAATCAGCTATTCGAGCAAACATAAATAAAGGCAACATAGGTTATAACAGTTTTGACTTGGCTGTTCGGTCGGAATTAGAAGAGACACGCGAGCAGCCTACGCACTCGTAAATGACAAAAACGACTACGTACCTTCTGGTCTGCTTCGCAGTGCACCAAAATATTGGCATAATTTGCGTCTAGACTGTGAGTGAGCATTGGACAGCCAAAGAAGAACGCGAGCTGACCACTCCCCGGGGCCCTGTGACAAGAACAGTAACCCCTATCATTTATGGCGGAGGATTATAAGTGCACTGGCATGACGTCACTGGGGAATGTAAGAGGTCGCTTTTATAGCTTGCAAAACCCAAAAAAAGCACGCTGGACGCTGCAGGGGTAAACCGCACTTGGATTCAGAAAGCGGCTTTTGCTTCCTCTATCGGCACGAAAAAAGTTTGGACACAACATAATAGTAGCACGCCTTTTCTGCGAATCAAAACTGGTCATGTCGATGCGTGAAAACCCCTAAAGTCAATCTCCTATATTCCTTAAGATTTTAAACCCTCAAAAAGCGGAAAATTGTGTACCAACGTACACCTTACATTTATCAATACCGAAGTGCCCCTTCCACATAAAACTTTATGAATCTCAATAAAACACAAATACATGTCAATAAAACAGTCAATTATTTCTGAAAACATGTATACGATTCCGGATGCGCTGACACACGCCACATAAAATAGTTTGCTGTGAAAATGTAAAGCTCTCACTGTTGGTTTAAATTTAGAGATAATGACAGTAATCAAGAGAAGCAATCGTGACGTGACATTAACTACACGACAACCAAAATTAAAGCTGACAGTTGATTACGAATTTCTGTTTCTAACTCCGGATGCGCACTCTCTCGTTACAGGAAAATGTCTACGCTCAAGACCAAGCTGGACCAAGCCAAGTTTACGATTTTTAATCACGTGACGGGTCTTGGCGTGTGCAGGGGGGCGCGTGAATAAGTTCTTGGCAGATCATTGTCTAGTACTCCCGTGGTGAGGCGCGTCTAAAAAAATAACAGCCATATCCTTTTATAGAGAGTGCATGAAGAAAACTTAATGTAAATTCATTAAGCTTGGTTAATTGCGCAGCTTCTCACCAGTAAAAACACCAAAACCGATGGGAATAAATCTTTTGTCATAAACAAAAGTAAGAAAACCTCATCAGATAGGTTTATGAACACAAATCTTGACTCAGAACATTTTCGTCATTGTTGGCTGCCGTTTGTGCATAAGCGAAAGGCACAATGGTCAGACATGGAAGAGTTGCCATTGTTCTTAATTAGATCGGAAACGAAGGCCCTAGGCATTGTCTTCTATGCCATGGCCACCTGGTTTTATTCAGTGGCTGTTCACAACATATTGAAGTTTGTTAAATATATTGATAGACATAGTATTCGCTAGTATTCCCATTATCGCATATTCTCAGTCTCGTGTTGTTGGTTATCAGCTCCGTTTCAGTAATATCAAAATATTTTCTTAAATACTGATTCCGATGCCTACCTTAATAAGATTTTACTGTACTACTGCAAATGTAAATGTTGAAATCATAATTTTACTCTCTTTATTGGGTGAATGCAATTTTCTAGGCTGTAAATCAGTCAACCCAAATTAGAATCAGGAATTTGTAAGGGACCCCAAACGAACACTTCACAACGCTTATTCCAAACAATTCTCCTCGTTTAGGCTGCCCTTACTTATATTGCATGTACGATTTTCAAATCATTTTCTATTAATGATGCCATCGTTAAAAATATGACTTATGACATTAGGTACAGCCATTTAACTGTTTTAAATAAACAACACAGAAGGCCTCCCCTTAGGTGTAAAAAGCAACTGCTCTCTAGTTGAGAAGTATGCACCAGCCTAATGAAATTGGTGTCATAGTAAGGAAGGGGTATCAGAATAGATAGACGGCTCAACAATCATGTGTGTCCCTGTTCCTTGCAATCATGACATAATCGTTTTTTACGATATTGAGAAGTGTTTAGGGGCTGGAGTGAAAATATTTGGAAATAAACTAGACACACAGTGAGCGATAGTATATACTTATTATCCTTGTATGCAACTTTTCACCATTTTCCAAAGCAACCGATACTGAAATCGAGTTAAGCTGGGAAACGGCTAGAGTTCCGTCCTAAATTACACAGTTTATTTGCATGCTCGTCAGCTGCTGTGGTGGTAACTGAAAACATCGTGCTATGTAGCAACCTTGCATTTGAATTACATTTCTTTAACCCGTCCAATATGCACCTTAGGCCGATTGAATGCCTCAGATACAGTTAAAATCGTGATACATTATGTGCATAGAGCCCGTGACAATGCCTTTTGCGCCTATCTGCTCCTTTATGGCTTAGACCTCAGCCTGAAAGCTTTCTGACTAGGCACATAATTACATGTTAACGATTGCACTGTAAATCGTAATTTGTGTTACTTGTCATTGACCGACCTCTCGACGCATAACCTTTCGACATTTTGTATAACTGTGACGTTTATATTTCAAAATGTCGCAAACACCTGCTTGCGTTGGTCCAACGCATCTCCAACGAGGTAAAAACGGCCACAGGTGATAGAACACTTACATTTGAAGGTGAATTAAATGACAAATACACTAAAGGACTACTCTTCCCGACAGTGCTGCCCCGAGGCACCAGCTGAAGCGTTTATAGTCGGTCTTTTTCGAATGAAAAATATTGCCGTAAACATAAGAGAAAAATTAAAAAGAAAAGGCCGTTTTGGTGATCGTACAGTCTTGCGAATTCGTGCGGAAAAGAAATAGAAAAGATGATCAGAAAAGCGTTTTTCATTAAATAAATATATTGCTATGTGGGGAGGTTTAAGCAATTCATAGTTGACGAAATATTTAACAACAAAGACCGCTTCCCCGTTTTGCATATTTAAAGCTTCAGTTTACTCAGTTGCAGCAATACTGAACATGTTTATAATTTTTTTCTTTTGAAGAAATAGTTTTTTTCTTAACAGCATTCATTTTCTAATATTCATAAGCCGCAAGATTTTCTGGAAGTTGCTCGTTAGTGCTTGTTCGCGGGTGGTTAGCAACCTATTGTAACTCTGCCTATCTTACATGATTTGGGAAACGGACTTTGTAAGCAAATACAAATATAATTTTTATCTAGGCATATTTGGATTACAAATAAGAACTGTGTGGCTCATTCGTAAAATCAAGATAAGTGCCACTCTGGTCAATGGCCCAAACATGTACTAACGCAAAACACGAACTGACACCATAAAGCCAGTTTTCGGTATAAAATTAAATTATCTTGTATTTGTGCATTGACAACTAAGGCCCAATAGCTAATGAGCAAGTCTATCCTAATTTACACATCTGAACAGGTTGGGGATTCCTTAAGATATTTTGGGAAAAATGCTGCGTCAGCCATGGCATATGTGGTGTTCCTTAATTAGCATAATCATACTTTGCAAAAGAAGTAAATTGCCCGAAATATAAAGGTAAAGCACAGTGTTTTCCATTTAACACGGCAGAAGATAAAACGCTTATGATGGGCTATTAAATACTATTATTATTAATGGCATAAAATAAGTTAATTTTCAAAGTCAGTTAAGTATAAATATCAACCATATACATTTCCAAAATGTGCAATATATATTTTTTATGAAATACGCCACATGCTTGGGAGCAGAGCCAACCAAGCAAAAGCATTTAGACATTTAATTTGAAATTTTCCTACCCTATGCAACTTTGCTTAGTTTTGCACATCCTGTCTCAAAGATTTGCCCAAATATATAAATTTCCCCACAATTTCTAAATAATCGTTGTTTGCAACCCTGATCTCGGCTCAACCACCAATCGTGAAAAATGGCCCGATTTGTTGTAAGAAGAAGCATTATAGCATGCTGTGCACCTAACAAATTTACGTTTTGATTTATTTTATCGAGAACTAAAAACCGCAAATAACCAAACATAATTGGATCTAAGTTGTGCGTTTGAAATACGTATACGTTTCGCAGAAATATGGGACTATTAATGTGCGCGAATTTGCTCACATATTTGAAGTACAGTGAAATCGCGAAACGTATGGCCGTCTCCAAAGATCATGAACCGCTAGAATTGACGCCAGCGAGAAAAAAAAACGTTTTTAAATGTGCCTAATACTTACTGAAGTGTTGTCATTTAGCGAATATCCACCGATGACCATGTTTAAATAGAAATATGCAGTCAAAATATTCATATTTTAGCAAAACATATATATTGCATGCTACACTCGAAGAAACAGTTAATTCCTCATATTGGTGTCACCTACGCTCTGTGTACTATATTTTGCGCCCGTGCTCATTAGTTATAAGATAGATGCATAATCGTCATGTAAAAATAAATATTGCTTTCATTATACAAGGAAGGGGAAGAAGAAGGGCAATTTCTGAGGCCAATTTATATTGACGCCGTTGTTTCAAAACATTCCCTTTTCCATCGGTCAGAGCAAGCTGTCCATTTTTCTGTCGGTGGCAAATTAATCTGTCTTATCGCTAGCCTCGTGTTAGATTCGTGCCTGGTGCACGCGACTCGATAGATTTCACCGATCGATTGTTGTTGACAGTTTGAAATTTTTCTTGCCCTCCCGGGTGCCTCCATGAGTTAATGAGCCGCGTCGTTGATGTGACTCCTGCTTGTTGCCGCCTTCTTCCCTCGTGGGTATTGGTTGTCGGTATGAGATAGGAGATAAGAGTGCTTCACCTGAATGACGTGGGTGAATACATCATTATTCAAGTGCTGCTGAATGCGTTTAATAAATCTTATCTCATTTGAATATTATTTCGTCGTACAGAAACATGGCTGGTCAAATGTAGTGCTACTTTGCCTTTACTTTGTGTAATTGCATGAGCCTAAGGACATTGAATACTGCTCAAATTTTACGCAATTACTCTGACAAAATTACTGAAAAAAGCATTAACAGAAAATGAAATGTCATTTTGTAGAAGGACGCGGAAACACACACAAGACTGGCCGAAAAATGATTTACCGGCTTTTCGCTATCGTGTTCCAAGACTTATGCAAACAAATGGAGGCAAGAATGCAAGTTGAAATCTTGTCAAGTCCATCCATGAGAATTGCAGGAAAAATTAAGTGGCAAGTCAGATTTTTCGTTTAAAAACTAGCTTTCAGTGCCTGCTAGACGATGCGTATATTAAACAGTATAACACTACTAATAATACATTTCCAGGAATTCCAAAAGTAAGATTAAATTAAAGTTTGATTTTGGGTAAGTCTAATGCAACTGAAGTGTTTTATGCCTAAAGGTAGAGTAAAATTCAACGGAAATATAATGGTTTAAGTTAAAAGTACGTTAAAGTGTACGGTCTAGAGTGTATTTTGTGGTAAGGCAGACTCATTGCCTAAGAACTGAAAAACAGCACTACGTGCAAAGTTTCCGTGTGTAAACAAATGATCTATTTCACCATTGTGGATTTGTCACCGAAAACCTATTAGGTGATTTTGTCTTCTAACTTTTATTGATAAATCCTGATGTACACGAGTTTGTCCACTGTATTTTGGCCTGTGTAATACGCACGAGGAATAGGTATTGAAATGTTAATTAAGCGTGAATACATGAAATTACGAGTTTCAGAAAGGAGTTTAAAATAATAAACTATTCGTTCGGGCGATCGCATCGCTTCTGCTAAATTGTAGTATCTCCGACTGATAGGTAATATGACCGGACGTAAATGACAGTGAAATTTTTAATACATGAAATCAAAGTAACTAGGTCGAGCAGTTGGAATACGGACAGAACGTTATGAGACAGTGCTTGCCTTTTCTGACTCTCTACATAGGCTCATTTTGCGTCAAAAAACATACCCCTTTGCTACTGCCTTCGAGCCACAAACTTAAGCCAAAATGTACAACAGATGGGTTTCTCCTGTAAACCAATCGATGAGAAAAGTGTGTGTATGTGTGTGTGTGTGCGAATATCTATTTTTTCTCAACTCTGAAAAGTTTTTGCTTGTGGTGTAGCAAGAGCAATAATTGAGCATATTTAATGTAACGAAGATTCTTCTCCTGAAAGCGGCTGAGAAAAATTTGTTTCCTAAAATCTGCCTTTGCCGTCTTTTAAAATTTGAGCCAAAAGTCTGAGTAACATAAGGATTCTGTAGGCCAAATTATATTTGCCAATTAAAACGACGTAGGAAATTTAAAAGTACGCCAATAAGGCTTGTGCTATCGCATAGAAGTTCAAAAGTCCACGTTCAGATGAACGTATGTCGAAATGAAATGGCTTATTCTACTTTTGTCCGGAAAATCCTGCCTGCAATTGTAGGATATTCCATTCTTAATATAGCATTCTTCTCTCTGTCTCACCGATATGCACGCTTAATTACATCCGACAGGTGCTGTTACATAGGATAATTAGCGGTTGGGCAAAGGACCATGATCAAGGTTTAGGAAATGCACTTCTAGTACCGCGGACGCGTCTGAACACTAGGCCATTTTAAGTATACATTGCCACAATATTCAAGTATGCCGGCAGTCAAGCCCCTCGGTCACATTTTCAGACGTAGAACATCAACATTTAATGCTTCCTGGACACGCAATTCATCACTTAAGAAAAAAATATACATAGCCATTCGCAAACAGTTATTAATGCAGTTACGAAAACCTATAAGTAAAAAATGGACAGCCTAAGGCAAATGTCTTATTTTAAAAATCTAAAAAGTACTAAGTGCTTCTTCACAAAAATTAAATTTTCTCAATAACTTGCAAGACCTGCAGACGTAAAAAAATGCTAAACTTATAAAATAAATTTGCATGTTATCGTCAGTTGCATGGGTGACCCTACCCCTTTTTACATCAAAGTAACTTTACTTCGATCAAAATCTTTATATATATTTCTGCTATTGGGTTACAATAAGTTTACGATCGGCCAGTTAAACTTCGTCATATTTTAAGCGTTTTCAGCGTGTTTAAGCTTCTGTCCATAAATCTAGATTCTGTTTACTGTCAACATAAAAACCTTTAAAATATGATATATATGATAAGAATTTACCGAAAAAGAATTTTTGGATACCACTGTTTATGAAGATGTCCATTTAGGCCATATTTAGACATTTTTCGAAACAGAAAGTAACATTGTTGAACAAAAATAACGTCCGCAACACAGGTCTGATATTTGCAATCCTAAGATGAAAAGAACCCTCTATATTAGATTACCTTTTGTAAAAAACTTTCTAATTAGATACTCCGCTGATGAGTATCTGTAAACTTAACACTTTTTTTCGATTATCTTCAAATAACCATGAAGAATTTTGATAATGTTTCACTTTATCTGAATATAAGTGACAAATTTTGGCTTAAAGTGAAATAACTCACTTATCTCTTTATGACATAGTGGATTACTTGCGTCCTCTGTTCTAAGTTTGTGAATGAAAAAGATTGACCGAACACACACCAAGATCTTTCGGCCCAAGCCGAAATAGTGTTGTATAAAAAGCGCATTGCTACGTGCTTTAAAGTTAGTAAAATTGGTTGCAATAATATATGCTTGATTGCAGTACATTTAGGGACAAAACACATTATGCGTTGGCAAAAATAATTCTTTTCGACTGACATTGCTCATTGTTTCTGAAAAAAACGGTGCGATTCCTTGACATTTGCTTCACCGAATTTTCGTTAAATTCAGACTAGATTTTATGGTCTGGAAATGGTATTATTTTAAAATTGTCTGAATTATGTTGGCGTTCTACTTAAGGTTCGACCGAATGCTCAGATCGGGCATCGCGAATTCATATGGATTATAAGATCGGTGTCCTTATTGCCAGCGCCGTCTTCGGAAATTAATTATGTTATGTCCTCGATCACTAATTCGCTTGCAACATGATTATCTTTCTGACGACTTTATCGTTGTCCATGTATGCATGGTGTATTGGTCAGGCTAGAAGAATCTACAAATTCGCACATATGTAGAAAATATATAGGATATACGTGATACCTCCTTACTCCAAAGTAGTGACGTTTAAATCAAATGGGTGCGTGAATTTCACAACCAGTCACTGTGCAGCGCAGCGTTTGAATAAATTGGTCGACGTTTTCTTAAAATCTACCCATCAGGTATCAATATGCAACTCTGCGGTACGTGTATTTGTGTGGTCAAGGGTCATGCTGATTCATGTTTTTTTTTAACTTTAAGACTTCTTACGCTCTCCGTTTTAACCAGTTGGAAATATTGGCCTCCCTCCTGGATACGCAGTACATGTGCGGCCATATTAGAACACGTTAATAAACGACATTGCATTTCTAAGGTGAGAGCAAGCGCATACTCCGACATACATGATTTTTCCAAGAAACTATGTTCAATGCGACTGCATATGAAATTGACGCCTCCCCCACAGTTATTCGAATAAGCTAGGAAAATCTAATCATCAAAAGCCTAGAACGCGTGCGCACCAATTCAAAAACAATGTCTTGTTCACCAGTTACAGAAGTGCTCTGGTAAAACGTAAATGGAAACCTTATCCCTTAATATACTACGAAAGTATGTCGGAACCGAATACTTTACACCCGACTGCACCCACTGACACGGAAACGTTGCTGTTAGTTAAGCTTTTACTTTAGGTTTGATACAACACTACAAAATTCACTATGGAGCTGTAAAAAATATTAAGCTACGATATGAGCACAACGTACCTGAACGACACACAACGCCGGCACGAGCAGACAAATAAGCTCTTTTTGTCAATTAAGCACTGGCAATGACTGAAAGCCCTGGGGGTTTGTTCCTCATTCAGTGCCTCATTCTTCACTGTGTACCTTCAGGCCCATGTTCCAAATATTAAAGTAAGTCTTTCAATATCCGCAGAAAATTCCTGTCATTACGTATTCTGAGTACTAGACTGCCCTTCGGAGATGCACAAGGTCAGTCCTAAAATGACTGCATGATTTCACTTTTATATATACTGGTGAAAGACTTGACACATGTACCGCCGATTGCCTGGACCATGAACGGTGAACGTCGACATTTGAGGGATGACTTTAAATACCTTAAAGGTTATTCATTTTATTCACTGAATTGAACTAAGACGCAAAATGCTGTTAAATCAAAAATACTTAAGTTCAGTGCAGTATGTTAAACGAAAATGTGGGTCAACGCGGGCAAAATCCAACGTTCCTTGATATCCAAATTATAGTGTATAGTATTTAACGCTGCGGACAAAAACGTTCTGTTTATTTGTCTTGTACTGCATAAGAACATTAATATTAGCCAGAAAATCTTAAAGTTTATATTTGCAAACACCGGCAAGTTTTGGTTGTACTTTAATTAAATGCAGGAAAATGCGAATATAAGAGATGGTATTGTTTGTGCGGATACCGTTTGATTAATGCTGCTCTGCAAATCTGTTACGTTTTTGTGCCACTAAATTAAGTAGTAAACTTATTCAGCGGTAGTTTTGTATCACACCAAAACACAATGACGTAAAGAGTCTTACTTATGGATTCCCGTGTCATTCGGTGAAGTTCCTCTGTCCCACCATATGCGAACGATGTTCCAACGTTTTCAGTCTATTGGTAAGCATTATAGGATAGGTAAACTTTAAACAGAACAGAAAAAACTTGTAAGTTTTAGAATAATGGTAGTTTATATTCTGCTACTTTTGTATGCATTTGCACTCCTAAGGAGGGACCGAAAAGTTAACGAAATTCTGCGGTAGACATAAATAGTGAATTTTTTCCGTTTTTTGCTAGAGTTTTATCCCTAATTTTAGGAAAATAAAACAAATCAATAACCTATTTCCATTTCTCTCTGAAATAGACTTTCAAAATTACTTAATTACGCAGATAATCAACGTCGAAATATATAATTAGTAAACGTTTCAAGATGTGACTTGTTATAGACCATTTTTGAAGTAAAATGCATATACATTTGTTATGTGTGCAGTGGACGGCGAATCTTCTCGGCAATGAGTTGACATGTCTAGTGTTTTCTAAGACCTTGTCCCAAACGGACATTTGCATTGCAAGTATATGCATAAACTCAGTATTTGTGTATACGCGTTTAGGAGTTATTTTGTTTTGAAGGCTTTGGTAAGCACGTAGACGTGAAGTCTTAGTTGCGGACAACAACAGAAAAACTGGAAAAGTTTTCACCACCACTTAAAGAGCTAGGTAACTTTTGTCATAATCGAAATCTCGAAAAAATAGCAAACACAGTTGATGGAAGGGAAATTCTCTCAATACACAAAAATGGTGGGTCTACGATTGCACACGTGAATTCCACTTAAATGTATTAGGCAGTGGCCGGCATGCCCGCATCTCAGGTCGTAAAATATTTTGCTTAGTAGGCAAAATGAAGCGAAAATATTGTTGCATTTGTCCAGCATATCTCAAACCACTTAAAAAGGGAAAAACAATTAAGAGTTTTTGTAAAACAATGTGAAACATATGTGAAATTCGAGCTATTTGAAAACAGCCGTCTTTTATATATGCATCTTTAACGCCATGCAAAATACTCAAAACGTTATTCTACTTCTGCTGCTATATTCACTTTTTTAGACAGACAAATAGCTTATGTCTACATTTGAGATTTAATTTTGCTCAGAATCACAAATTGTTTTACTCGTTCGGAATTTTCCGTTTTTAAAAAAACGCTAGTATTTCTAAAAAAACGCAATATTATAAACCACAACATGTCTTCCTACTACTTGGAATCTTTCATTTACTGCTGTTAGACTTTGGATAACGCTGGTTTTGCTGCGTTATCGTACAAGGAAGTGTCTAATGAAAACCTTCGAGTTCATCAAATAGGCTGGCTACTGCGTATTTATGATAATTTATCGTGACAGCAAAATAATTTCCCAAACTGCAAATTTATTTTATCCATTCTAGTGTTACATTTGCTTGACAAATCCAGATTGCGGATTGTGTCAATACTTTTTTTCTAGGCGTAGGCAAGGTTAACATAAGAAATCGTTAATGAACACAATCTCAAGTTATAGAATATCGGCTACGTGTAGTTTTCATAAAAAGCTAGGCAGGGATTCCATTATATAAAGTAGTTAGTCGAAGCCCTGTGCCGGGTCAAAGCATAGGTATTGATGGTAAGCCGGGCTTCAGAACCTGATGTCGAGTCGCCTGTGGAGAAAAAAATTTCATCTGAACCTATAACCCGCTCTAATAAAGACCTGCAATTTTTATTGCTGTCCAATTGCCTGACGTAAAAAC
>UYRU01043249.1:5780-18824 GCA_900617775.1 Dibothriocephalus latus | reverse complement strand
CAGGATGGGCGCATCCTGAGGAATAGATCGGTGCACAAACAAATAATAAAATTAAGGATATTCCGATGGGTTAACTAACCTTTCAACTGATCGCAGATACACTTTTTCGAAGAATACAAACCCCAGTTTTAAGCACGCCCCTTAAAAGACACTTTCCTCATCATAGGCCGAAATAGGGTCACCCATTTCTAAGAACGACTGTAATCGGTCCTCCCTGGCCTAAGTTACCGATGGATAGGAAATCGGAAGTCAGATCTCCATTTTTTCATTTGCTCATCGGCCGCAAACCGGACGTCAAACTGGCGATTTCAGTTCACCGAAACCGAGGAGCATGCTGTGAATGCTACCCACTACAATACAGAGAAGGTTACGTAGACACGCTATACCTAGGACTGGACATTCTGCACATCACTTCACACCCCACACAGGACCAGTTGAAAATTTTCAGGTAAGTCTTCGGTGCCAATGAACATCCTGGATTATTCGTTAAACAAAGTCGAATGCCACGATGGAGGCGGAACTGTACGAGTCTGTCGCCTAGCCCAACTGCGTGTGAGTCACCCTGTCCTCGGCTGCCATAACTTCCATCCCGCGTGATCAATTAACTCGCGTCATTTTTTCAAACGGCATCGACTGACTCGCTACTTCAAACGCGCGTACGCATGATGTCAATCAATACTTTAGCCTCATCTCATTGGTGGCAGCCGAATGAGCACTCGTCCCTTAGTCAAAGCTTTACTCACCCACACAACTTCGCGGACATATCTGGCGTATAAGCGCAGCTGGCAGCTTACAGCCTTTGTACCGTCTAATTTCCCGTAGTAAATTTCTGTCCATCAACTCTGTCTTGCTTTAACTGTGATTTGGGGTATCCTGCTGTTATCGACACTCCTACCTGCGACAGAACAAAGGGTGCGCTCGGCCAAAATCATTGCGGAGCTTTTCGTGTATAAAAAGAGGCATCTGAAGCCGTGGCTAGATTCCTTGCGCCAATTAGAATAGGATGTATTCTGAGGCGTGACCCAAATATTCGCCAGCCAGCGGTGTGGCCAAAATACTCTACTTCGAAGCAAAAGAAGCTTGTCGTTGCTGACTTACTTTGATGCAGTTGTGGGATCTGTACGTTGGCAAAAGCGGCCGACAGCTGAAAAAACGAATACGCAAGCAGTGGTTGACCAAGAAGTTGTTAAACCCAAAGTTGGAGGTAGCAACCCATACTAGGCAGATGATATGAAGATAGGGTGGGCAGAGCTAATGATCACACCTCAGGGGAGGGACAAGAAGCCTGGGGTTCCAACGATTACTCAGTCAATCGTGGCATCACTTCGCCTACTTTGCGCATTTCTACGAACCTTATGCACAGGGTGTAACGACCCAAGTGACTAAATAATTGTTTAAGTACACCAAGGTCGGCCATTTTTAGGCGAACCAAGGATGGAGGCGATGTGATCAAGCGTCTAAGAATATGCCGGTGCCCATCTCCCTTCAAAATCGCTGGATTTCCGCCCCGAAACTCACCGTCGTAGTAGTCGTACCGTTTCCCTCCCTCTATGTCAGCACTCCTACGTCCCGTCCCTGCAGTTTCCCCCCTCCCCGAGCTGCGCTCCTACCGGTGATCTAACGGACATGCGAGAACAGCACCCACTCTAAACGGGACTTGAATCTGTGTTAAGTCATGCTCTCTGTACGTAAACGTTTATTGCTAGTAGATTAGTTTTCATATATTCTAACTCCCCGACCTTCAGACTTGTGTGCTTGGGTGACACTTATCGATCCAATTCAGGGCTTCCGATGACAGAAACATCTTCAGGTCTCTTTTCCTTCCGTGTGTGTGTGTGCGTCTGCCAACCTCGACATGCTCGGCTCTTTACAAGGTGACAGTCACGGTGTGAAACGTTCTGGACTGCCAATTATCTCCGCGGTCAGTGGGAGCGGGGGCGAAACAAGCCACAGGGAAATGGATCTTCAATTAAGCCCCACAGTCAGAACTGACGCGCTACGCGACAAACGAAGTGTACGCATAAATGTTCCGGCTCTTAAGACGGGTGAGTAAAATCACGACCCCCAATAACCCCACCCCCGAGTAAACGCCTTTTCTTTAAAGTATGATAAGTAATATTAAATTTCCCTATATTTAGGCTCGCTATCAGTTTCCTGTGATATGATGCGGCTTGCGACACATCTCGGAGAGATTGGCCACAGCTTCGATATTCAAGGAGCGACCATCGTAGGCCGAGCAGCCTGAAAAGCGGAAGGACTAACGCTTGAGGCATGTTACTCAGACGCCAACTCTGTCAACAGGTATCTAGATCTCCCCGCAGCCTTCAAGGTCCTACGCCATTACGTTAGTAAACCGAACATAGGATTTGCAAACAAAGACGGCTCTGAGACGAAACCAACGGAAGAGGGAGCAGAATTACCCGCACCCTCTACCGTGGGAAGGCAACACAACGCTAATTGCCGTCAAGCTATGCCAAAATCCATAGAGACGGCCAAATAACAAGCGGAGAAAAATCGATCAGTGCAAGGCCAACGCAAGCAGCCACAACTTCAAATTTGGCGATCGATAAAGTTAGTATACGCTTCGACAAAGGACAGTCAGCTCTGCTGTCCGAACCGTCCGGTGAGCAAAACGTTAATTATAGAACTACCGTCTGTATCTGTTTGCGCGTTTGGGGTATTTACTACGTCTCCCATGTTTTGCCTCATGGGTTTCACACTATGCAGCACATGCAATTGTTCTTCAAACGTAGAAACTTCAGAGAAATGCCGCTCAAGGTGCATGCGTTAAGGCAGCCAAATGGTAACAAGCCCGAAGGAATGCATAATAGCAGGACTCTTTGTCCGGATAATCGTCCTTAGCAAAGCAGTTTTTAATTTAACTACGGACGCTTTTGCCTTACTTATAACTCTCGGAGTATTAACGACAAAATCCGCAATTAAGTCTTTAACTAGCGGATATACATTGACCAAAAACGTTTTTTAATAATTCGAAACAGCCATCCAAAATGGAATCTCCCCAGAAAATTATTATTGAAAGTCTGAAGCAGGAGTACTGTTGCTTCAACCTGTATATTAATGTGGGAACAGTTAAAAATACAAAAATGTTTTCAACTTTTTGAAACAACTTTAAAAAATGCAGTTTTTGCACGACTTTTTTTGTATTTATTACCAGTTTACAGGCAAGGTCAAAAGTTATTTACAGTAGAAGATCAAGCTGACCGTTTGTCACACAAACTCCTATTGGTTTTAGACTATTGATGAATGTGAGACCAGTTAAAAGGGTGACGCTACGGTGCCCTTTGATCCATATATTATTTAAACTATACCACTGGTGCCTGGCTAATCTATTATTACCATCTATTTTTGATTTTTCCCAACCAGTCAAATATGTATGCATTACTATAAGTTAAATTACAGATAATCTTTTGTTGTTAAATTTTTATATACTTCCAGTCTCATTCGATCTCAAGATAAGAAATACTATGTTTAATCACATCGCTGGGAAGATGAAAATACTCCACGAGACAAGGTACCTCAAGAGGAAAACGATTTCTACATTTAGATTACTGCATTGTTCACCACGAATAAGGAGGTTTAATGATGAGCGACGAAGATCGACTAATATGAGTTTAAAACTATGGCCGGCTTCATCATTTTATTATTATTCCCGTTTGGTATCACGAGAAAAGACGAAAAAGTAAATCTGGGAGTCAAACTCCTTCATTTGACTGAAAATAAACAGTTCTTAAATAAATATTTCCCGGGGATCATTAAAAAGCAAGAGTTACCTCATTTGTCAAGGCCATGTCGATATGACACGGCAGCTCCACTCTTGATCCACTGACAGCACTGATCGCGTCAACGTACTGAACCCCTGAAATTTGTAACAAAGGAAGAAAATATAACGCTGCTTGTGACAAACCCAAAAGGCTCAAGAAGGTGTCAGTTACACTGTAGAATGCTTTAAGCAAAATAGGAGGGAAATTCCTTAGTTTTTGATCGTATATATAATGCAGAAAAAAAAACATTGAAACGTGTCACAGTGGGCGAAATTGATAAAGTATACTAATAACTTTGAGGCTGACTGTGAGTTTCAGAACTAATCCAGTACTTATGACCATAAGAAAGGAAATTAAACACGCTGTCCCGTGGCCAGAAAACAGATGGCAATTGCAGTATATTGATGCAGGTGGGTATTAGTTCATTTAGGAATCATCGCGCTGATACCTTTTATCCAGTTTGTCGTAAGTCGTTTTGGTTATAAAGGCCAAATATTGGGGGGTCATGTGCTCATATCTATATCTCTGGAGCCACTATGGTGAGAACAAACGTCATGGATAGTCGCTCATCGGTTTTTGGTAAATTATTCAGAACTGCTCTCGTTACTTTAATATACTTCCACTCTGGCAAGAACGTAATTCCAAATGGCGATAACCGATTCTATCAATTTTTCTTTTATTAAAATTAACATCCAGGCATGGAATTTACGTATTTTTATAAGAGAATTGAATTGCTTTTAAAGAGCGACTGAATGCAAATGCTGGTCCGAAGGCATCTTATTCGCTTTTTTGTGACTCCCATGATGCACATAAATTAACTTGCTTCTGTTGGCTATTCAAATGCCTGCAGGACCTTGCAGTCTTTGGCCAAGTAACATTCATTAGGAGTTTCACGAAAAATTTACTTTGAATGTTCTTTACCACAATTGCATATTTCGTAAGCAGCGCGTCTGTCCAGACATATTTTACGCTATTTTTTTCCCAGATTTATCAATGATTTTCCTACAAGAGGCATAGTAATCGATCTACGCTAAGTTTGACGTTGAGAACATTTGCAGCGGAACCTTATATGGGCTTCCTCCTAACACATTAATAACCTCTAGCATACTCACGAAACGATATGTTCTATTTACTATTTTATGCCACCGTATCTACTGTGTTATCTTATCTACGCTTTTACGTAAAGTTTTATTTTAAATCTGCAGTTGGGTAAAGTAAACCGCGGTTTTTGGCTTTGCGCTCCATAGAATACCTAAGGAGAGGGACCCAATTGGAATTTTTTCATTCTACAGTCCACTTTTCATAGAAGCAATAAAATATTGTCGTATATATACAAAAAAAATACTATGAGTTAATCATTAGAACCAGTTAATGCCGAGATATTTTTATCAAAAAATTGGAAAACAGGTAACATGATTCCCTGATTTTGAGGTCTTTTGCACGGCTTTGAAAACTTCAGCAACAGTTGACTGACATCTTGTGCTGGTAATTCTACTGTAGCTTTGGTTCCACTAGATATGCACGCTCTCATAATTAGTATAGTTGTGCTTTGTTATTTATACAGTTTTCGTAACCAATTTACTTTTACAAAACAAAAAGTATATGCAAAGACACTAATGATGTTTATGCGTGACTTCAACAGGCGAAGTCATTTACTACCGGAGGTAATCATTTCACCATGAAGAGTAAGATTACATGTATTTATCATTTACAACTAGCTTGAAGAAAGAAATTTGAATTTAAATTAGAGCATATCATATCAATGCTGCTTCTAGTTAATCACATATCGCCTTTTGAGCAGTTAATCAGCCAAGTTTTGGTTAGTCCCAGCGTGTAACATATAATGTGCGTGAT
The DNA here is from genome assembly GCA_900617775.1 of Dibothriocephalus latus. NCBI lineage: Eukaryota > Metazoa > Platyhelminthes > Cestoda > Diphyllobothriidea > Diphyllobothriidae > Dibothriocephalus > Dibothriocephalus latus. Next base: position 13,188 of record UYRU01043249.1, on the reverse strand, counting down.
AATTTATCTTTTCATAAGCATGAGGCGTAACGAAAACATAACTGATCGCCATGTTTGTTCTGTGACAAGACTGTTTGACCGCACAATCCATAATAATGTTAAACGTCTTGTAACATTTTTCTAACGTTCCTTCATGCATGTAATCGTCGATTCATATTATTTATGATCATAAAACCATGTAAGGTAAGCATGTCCTACCACACATCGGCCAATCTGCCACCTTCAGCACTCTTTGCTGAAGTGCTAGTTTACAATAACTGCAATCAGCCAGTAAGGTTGCCCTGATCATTAAAAGAACGAAGAGACGAGTTTTCGCTTCACGCTTTGCGTGTGAACATGCCTATAAACAGTTATTTAGAGTTCACTTTGCTTTTGGTTAAGGGAAGCGGCAGACTAAATGAGTCAATAAAACCGGGCAATCGAAGGAAACGGGACAATTTAACGGAACACTAACGTTACTCTCATTTTTTACATTAACTTAGTCTCCAGTAATGTGGCGTGATAAAGAAAATAAGCTAATGTTACTTACACCAGTGCTGTTTAGCTATGCTCAGAGACAATAAAGGTCATTGCGTGTGCGCTTAGTTCTTGCCGGATTTTATTGTTAATTTAAGTGAATTTTCATTCCGAAAAGGTTTTTCAGATATTTTACGTAGGCGGTTTGTGCAGCAATTAGGTTCGCCATGACTATCATTGAATAATTAAGCTGGTTTTCAGACCGAGTTGCAAGAAAGGCTTGTCCTCGATAAAGTACTCTTTCGCCAAGTCCTTCTAGGAGGTTCATCTTTTAAAGTTGGAACCGATGCGCTCATAAACAAATAAGTTATATGTTTAGCTTTCGGCTGACTTGGCCACGTTTATATTATTAAATGATATATTATGCGTAATATTTCTAGCTAAGGCATGGGGAAACTCACGAAAACCCCAATTGGACAGTTACTTTTTAAGTTGACATATTGTTGTATTATATCACTCATTACTCTCTACTATTTTATAATATAAGCGGCTTGTTAATATGCACTGATGAGGTCCATATAAAAATAAGTAAGAAAGCGTTTTCAATTTAACTCCAAGTACAGGAAAGGTATAATCGGATTTTGTGTTCGCAGTGAAACTATGCTACATATGAGAATGATTCGTGATTCTGACCTCCGAAATCTTAAAAAGTTAAACGGCCTACAGTTACTTCGCTAAGGAAATGTCCTCGAGATAACTAAACGACTAATACAATGCAATCGACAAATAGAACAATTTTTGAGGTAATAGAGAGCGACATAAATTAAAGTCAGGTAATAGAATGCGGTCAGTCAACAGCGTCATGTCTCCTTGCTTTATACATCATGGTAAGTCCAAATCCTACCTTCTCTGCAATTACTAAAACCGAAATCCTAACGTATGCACGTGTAAAATTATGTGATAATTAATGCGAGTCCTAATTATGCACTCTGGGCGTGTCTTTGTACTAGGTTTAAACATATGAGCGTTCCAAATGTAATTAAAGATCTTTTTCGTAGTTGCTGATAAACTTTAATCATTTCCAGGCGTCTAATTCTGAGCTTTATTTCAAGAGCTGGTCTCTTCGAAAACAACAGAAATAACTTGAATGAACATAAACTCAATTTGGCAGTTTTTTCACTTTTTGTCATACAGACGTGTTTCCTATCCTGGGTATATCATCATAACTCCCACTTTCACTTATCGAGAAAAATGTCAACATAACTACCCACAATCGCCAAAAGATAGGGCGCTAGCACGAAACTTGGCAAGTTTTCAAATAGCTTTTACTGTTTCTGAACATTCTTCAGTTTACCTCAAATGTCGTTTCTGACGATTCATTAACCTCAGCTGGGAGTTGTAACCGAGCAATTGTAAGCAATAAGAAATACGCAAGAACAAAATCTGGCCGATGAGTACGGGGCTATTAAGTCTGCTACAGAAGTTGTAAGCTGATTTCATCTAGAGAACACAATCAATTTGCTAACTAATCTCGATACATTAAGGACTTGTCCGAAGCCGAATCGAAATTTCCATCCCAGTTCAAGAAAGATCCATAAAACATCATTTTGCTATCAAAAGGCTTAGTACTCTTTTGCGAACTGACCGCTTCCAAATAGATAAAAGGTTTTGACAATGACTACGGAAAAGTAGGAAAACATAAACCACTTCTGTCTCATGATATCTGGACGTTTTTGTCATAAACATTCTCCTCTATTGTAGTGCAAAAAGAGCCCCCTCTATAAAAAGTAAATTAAATCGAAATAAGTCAAGAACATAAGGCCTTTATCGTCAACGAAAATTAATATACAGACAAGAAGGCATTGAAGAGAGTTTTGCTTTCGACCCATTCAAAGTATAGTTAACAATAGGAAAAAATATGTTATAAGGTCTTCTGCCTTCAGCGCGTATAAGCAAACACTATCCGTGACTTATTTAACGCAGGCCTGTTCAACCCGTAACATTGCAAACATATCGTTGAAAATAATAGCCATCGGAAGTTGGCTATGGCAATTGTTTTGATATTGTTCATTCCTGAATATTCTTCCACGTTCAGAAGAAACGGGCTAGTTTTCAACCACCCGTTAAGGTAAACATAGGAGACCACGGTTCACCTACTCACTCGAACAATGATAATTTGCTCTCTCTACTTTGTTATAAAGGGAAATGTAATAATGGTTTCTCCTTTTGACCGGGGCTGCAGAAATACAATCGTATGCCGTAAAAGCATGCGTTTAATAAAACATTAAAGTATTTTAAAGTAACGTCTTCACACGAAAAATGGCACAGTGAAAATATTTTTGGTAAGAAAGTGAGATGGCCAGTATAAATAATTTTGATTCCCTTATGTGTACTTTAAAGAAACCAGAACTTTTTATCTCCTTAAATGATTTCAGAACAGTGAGTAATTTTGGCGTTTGCGGTCTAGACAAAAAAGGCTTCTATATGAAACGGTATACAATACTTCCAGCATTGGCTATTTTTTACACCACCAGTATTAACCTTACTTTTACACGACTTCTTTTGCCAAAGGCCTCCAATTTAATTGTATAATTTTCGGAGAAGTGTATACACGGCGTGTAACTTACAGCTTTCGTCGTTTGATGGCTGATTAGTTTGCGAAATACGCCTAAGAACAACCACAAAACGATTGGACAATGCAGAATTATCTCGGACTTTTATTGGTGCCACTAGCATAATAACACTTAAAGTCGTGCTTTCTGTTTTATCCATCGTCCAAAAATTAAAAAAAAACTTTTTCGTGATTATTTATTTACAATTGCTAGTATTTCACATTCTAGACTAAAACTTGAAATAAATTTTGAATGAAAGTGAGAATGGATAGGTATTTATTAAGAGAATGCAGGCCGTCATCATAAATAATTCTACGTTGTCACCTTTTAGGTGTAACGTCAAGGTTAGTGATGTAAACGACTAGGCATCGCATTTGCAGGCCTTGCTGTATTAACTGCATCCTTGTACTGTGAAATATGTTTCATAGTACTCATAGTACAGATATTAGCCGAACCTTAACGAATGTTCTGCGTCCTTGTCCAGATGTTGGCCATCTGCAGAGTTTCACGCACTCTGTGAACCCCCTCACTAACTATATCATGTTTGACCTGATTATATTGGTTTCTAAAACTCAGACATATTTTGTGGCTGTGTGCGCTTGCGCCTTCGATTCCTGCTCGTAACATCTAAATTTAGCTAGGACCCTGCATGCTATCGCTAATACTTTTTAAGCAAAAGTCACTAAAGTTCATGAAAGCTGGTCTGTCAGGATCGGTGGCGATTTGCTCAAGTTATATTATGTTGGTGTGATCATATTCAATAGACCTATTTCGAAGGTTTGACATTAAATATTTGCCTTTTTTCCGACCGTAGAGGCAAGACAGAAACTGCAAAAATGTTCTGTGATCTACTAAGTTGCAGGCGCAAACGAAAGTTTTGTAGTGGTTTGAAACTTAAGAACAGTTTCGTTCTGTCGTTTTTCGCTGTATCCCCCTTTACAAACTTATGCCTTTTCCATAAAGAAACTTACTGTCACATAAGCAAACACTGTGCTTTTATCTGAGGTGCTGTCTTTGCGCCAATACCTGATATTCTCACTCAGTTTCATTTCTAGAGATAGACTTAAATATGTTTTTGGAGGGCGTGTTTTCCCTTCTTTAACCAAACTAAGCATAACTAGACTTTCTTTATTAATCAGGAATTACTTGGTATGATTTTCCGTATTATTAATATGCTCAAATATACGAAAATGACGATAAAGGCGTAGCTAGAGGCGAATTTTGCCTATTTTACTTTCAGACACGATGTACATTGTAAACCTAACGTTGGCAACGCTCTTTTTTTGAATATACGTTACTATTTGAATGCACTATCTTTAAGACATATTCATTCACATAGTTCGCGCTATAAATACTCAAAGATAAAAAAATTCCATAATAATAAGAAAGTGGAGTATTTATAAGAGGGAAAAATTGTAGGTAACACCTCAAGAAGATATGCCACCAGACGAACTTTTTGATTCGTTTGCTTGACTTTGCCGTGAAAAAAATACAGGAGGTGAGCGTCCTTCCGCGAATTATATCAATAAATGTCTCCATTCTAGGGTAAATTTACAGAAGGTTAAGCACTGACTGAGTGCGCACTTCCCCCTACGAACAAGTCGCATGCGTAGGCGCGTTTACAAAGCTCACTTAAACTGTTATGTGATAAGAATGCTATTTTCAAATACCCCTTAGATAGGAGAAGGCAACTTACTTACTATTCATTGGCGTTTTAAGGGAAGTTTCGTACTCAACGAAATCTACCGTCACAAGAATGCAAAGTACAATGCTTTACAAGGATTCGTCTTCACGCACCTATACATATGATTGCATATCACTAGTAAAGCCCTGATAGCGTTTAATAATAAGACCGCTGCTTCGTGTACTAATTTCAGGTTTCAGGCTTTTAACATCCTACGCAAAGGATAGAAATAAAACGTTTTTTTGGCTATATCAAACACAATCCGGACAATGCACGCACAGGGGAATTTTATTAAAATTATGAATATAATTTTGCAAATTCTGCCAAACCAGAAGCAGTTGCCTGGCCGACGAATTAATTACTGAAATATTCTTGATATTTTTATAACCAAACTTATGGGAGTAATTTGAGGATTGTTTCGCTTATGCATACTTAATTATTCCTTGATTTTGATATTCATGGTCTAGGTCAGGGGTCGGCAGCCCATGGCTCGCGAGCCATTTATGGCTCTTTTGATGATCGCGCATGGCTTTTTAGAAACTTCAGATTTTATGATTTTGGTTACTCTTTAGGGGTCTAAGTAGTGGCTTGTACTCGGATCATTACAATCATCAGGCCATATCATTTTAAAATATACTATATGGCTCTTTCGGAAATATATTTCGAAATATTTGCTTTCTTGGCTCTCTGAGTTTAGAAGTTTGCCGACCCCTGTTCTGGGCACTTACATACTACAGTTGCCAAATTTTGAACAAATATTTGAGATTTTGGAACGTGTATATTTCGTCCAAAATCTTTTGTCGACGCAGTAAATGCTCTTGCAATATTTTTGGATAAATTAACAGCCGATAGCCTTGGTGGCCTTAGCAGGAGTTAAAGCCCCAACAGCAAGAGAACGGCGTTAGTATAGACAACGCGGTATTTGTTTGAACTATGGGCCCCTCACAGGAGGCGTGAATTGAATCATATTGGATCATATTATATGACCAGTCCACAGCAACATATCCTAGCCACAAATACTGATACAGTAACCTATCTGCTCACGCAGGGTTTCCTAATCAATCCACTAACTGCAACCATTCACAAGTGATTCATAGATGTTTTGGAAGACCTAGGTGTGAAAACCTCGGCGATTAGAATTCAGGACAGTAGGGTTTCAGTAGGGTCTAGAGCGCTTACTGTACTTAAGTCTCCACCTAACTGTCGGGGATTCGAATCTCACTGAGGTCGCCGAGATGCACACTCGTGGAGTTTTCCATTTCCAATTACTCAGGTTGTTGAATAATAACTTGCAAATTTATTAAAAATGCTACAGTAATAGATTATTCATCAGGAATTTCCATTTCCGTTTACTTGTAAACTTATTAAAAGGCTACCGTAATGTATTATTAGTCGGAAATCTCAAGTTTGTCTTTTAGCTTACATAAATCATAAGTTATAAGGCACACTGGTCTTTTATAAAATCAAAGTAAGTTCCTGTTTATGGGGAAAACTTATAAAAAGATATGCTCCAACTCGCCAAGAAATCGCGGACATAGCTAAGCCAGTCTGAACGTCCAAGCAGACTCTAAGTGTCTTTAGAGGAAAAACGTTCGACATACAAAATACTGATGGAAAATATATTTAGATCAGTCATATAGCCTTGCAATATAAACCCACAGTAAAGTATCGAAGTTGAAAATGACACTAACATCCTGAACAGCCTCCTGCGTGTTAGCTCAACACAGCTTCCTAGCCACTAACCTCCTAAAATTACTGCAGTTGGATGTCACCAGCAGAAAAAAGTTAAATTGTGGTAGTCTTCAACAAAACGGACCAGAAATTAACGTTTTAAAATCGCAAAATGTCAGTTCTCAAAGTAGAAATTACTGAATGTGCGCCACAGTCGCTAGATGACATGATCTCAGATCGTATGTGGCATAAACAATATATTGTTCAGCGGTTGTTGATGACAAATAGCACTGTTGTCAGTAAACTAAACCAGGAAGAGACAGACAATTGACACTGGCTTCATTCTCACAGCAACTGTGCGCAAAGCTTCGAGATCAAGTTATCTACGCGAGCAAAAGATAAGGCTGGCCGAATACCGGAACAAGGTGCTTATCATTTTGACCTACCGATCTCGTATCACCGGGGGTGGCAGCAGCAAGCGAAAAACGTGAGGCTTGTAGGGGTTACAAGCTAAGCAATCGATAGATCGAGTAAGTAAGTTCGCATTCAAGGTCTAGACTTCAAACAATTTGCGGCCTGTTATATTTTTAGCCTGTATGATTACCGTGGTGGCTGTGAATTTGACCTCATGGTTCGTTTCATAGGCGTGGACAGACATTTGCGACAGTTCGCCGCCTCACCGCACAATCAAAATTTCTACCGTCGACTCCAACGATACCCAACGTGTGCTCCGCAGCACGGTGGTACAGAGACGACGATTCACGCGGGATTCATTTAAAGTGATAGTAGTCTTGTGAGGCATCGAACACAATCTCGCTCTCTCCAGTCTGTGTCCGGTATCAACACAGTTAAGAAGTCCTGAGGCGGAGTCGGGCACAGGCTGCCGGAATCGTCAAGCCTGGAGCAAATTTTATTGAATGGGAGCGCCATGAAAACCGCGGTGGCTGATGTCTAAATTCGCGTCCGCGAGTACCAACAACGCTCC
>UYRU01043247.1:11708-21818 GCA_900617775.1 Dibothriocephalus latus | reverse complement strand
GATCGAGTCTTCTTCTTTTCAATTGCTTCCTGGGACACGGATGTTCGCTTGTGTTGGCAAACAAATTTATCGTGTGTTCGACAAGTCTTTTTCTTTATCCATCTTTAGATTTCAAACATGTTCCAATCGCGAGACCTTTAAGATAACAGGGTGTTCATATATAATAATTCATATGCTTAATTCAGTGCTGTTGCCTATAAATTGCATAATATGGCCCACATCGATTGCAAAATTATATGAGAACTATGTGACTTGTTTCTCATACCGCAGGAAAATAGGGACTTTTCCTTTGACTGACTATATACAGAACATAGTTACCAAACCTTGAATTCAAAGCTAACGACTGGTAAGCATCAAAATTATTCGGCTTCTTGGAAGCTTTTTATAAACAAAAATATTCTCTTTCTTCAATTGCAACATCTTAAGAAGGCATATCTTGCTAATAAAATGTGTGCAAGAACAAATATAAAATACATTTTAATATGTGATGGTACCGAAAATCAATAAAAGTAAAACATACATCTTAAGTATGTGGTATTAAAGAATAAACTCTATGCGAAGGGACTTATAGACGCTCGTTGAAATGCCCGCATTTTTACGTGAATAAATATGCGTATGTAGGTACTTTGCTTGGCAGAAAACAGGTGAAGCCCAGTTAATTGAATCATAAAAATCGATGAGGCAGTTCTTGGCACCAATAATTTATAAGTACGAGGTTTTGAAAGCGCACGCGAGCGTATCGTCCAGGCAGAAGAAAATTGTACAACCCAACGCATGTGTTTGATAAGCAGCTGGCAAATCGTTGCATCAATTGATAGAGTTCACTGCCGAATGTAACACGTTCTGCAGTAGGCGCAAAATCCTTTGCTGCGACTGCCCTAAGATTCTCACTCGTTCGAAGTCAAAGTTCCGCCTGATGGGGACGCGGGATGTGCAATAACGGCAACTCGTGTTCGCCCAATTTCGTGCGGAGTACATTCACGCACTCAGCGCTTAAAATAGCACGTCGGTGCAAATCGGTCTTATGTTGCCGAGCTTCAATGTAAGCTCAGTTGAATTTTCTCCACAGGTGCCTAGACTCGGGCACTCTGCTGCGATGCGTCTCATATAAGTCGTTAGAAAAAAACGACCTAAGTAAATGAGCAGTCTTACAACAAAAGAGCAGAATTATTCGAATACTTAACTATACCCATCATCTGTGCCTCTGCTTATTTAAAAGAGCATTTGAGGAGGAAGAAACCAAAGGCCCAACAATCCTTTAAAAAGCGCTAAAAATGGTCTCACCCTAGCATTCTTTTCTGTGCTTGGCCCATCCGCGGTGCACGGACCGTTAAATTCTTGCAGAAGTTGATGAAATGGAGCAAAAACAATAATCTTGATAGTCAAGTGTTGGAGTTGAGGGAACTTGCCGCACTGACACTGCTTTCGCCCTGCCAGGGCTTACATCCATGATTAGTCATCCACTCCGCATGTTATCGACCCGCGCGCCGCTTCCTATGCGCATACACTCATAGGTAATCGATAATATCGCCTCGTCTGATTGGCGGCAGACGATTGATTACTCTTCCACAACCGGTAGGCAAGGCTTGAATGCAGCAAACACACAACCTCACAGACACATCTGCAGAGCAGACGTATTGGCGGTTGGTGCACAACACAGCTTCTGTACTGTCTATTTGCGGCAGTGAAATTCTGTCGACCAACACCGTCTTCCTTGACTCGTAATTTGGGGAACCTTATTTTTGTCGACACTACTAGCTGCGATGGAGTCTGAACATAGCACTTATTTTGTCAATCTTTTGCCAATCTTCACCGAGTTCAATTTTTCGAAATGTTTTAACTAATTGGTTGATAGCATTGCCAATACAAGTAAAACTTCAGGCGAATAAAAGTATTGTCCCAGCGAACGAGTCGTCTACTTCTCGGTTTTAAGCATGTTCTCCGTAAGCCTAGCTTAAAGCTAAGCGGGTTCCCTTCGGCAGTTTTTGAGGTATTCAATCGAACCCATTGTATGAATATAACTTTTTCTTTTCACTTACACGAAAAAAACTCTACGGCGCTTCCCTGAACATTTTACGCTCTTATAATCCCCTAAACCATCGTTTAGGACAGGTACACATCCCTTTTTAACCGCAATCCTTATAACATGCAGCAATCATGTTCTAAAATGCGCATTTCCTGTTAAAGTAGATATGGTAGATTTAGTTCAATTTCGACTAATAATTTTACGACCGACCTAAAAGAAATCATGTCATAAAATCTGATCAGATTAACAGAATGCAGGTAAAGGATAGGGTACGGACATTTCCTGAAGAGTGCGACGTTAAGTAGCTTTTCTTAAATTTATTTACTGACCTGCATCGCAAGACTACACGCAAAATGCTAAATAAAGAAGACAAAAAGGCGTTACTAAAAGGTGTTCAACTCCTGCCATTTGTGAATATTCTCCAAGTTAACGCGATTGGCCCCTCTGCCAAATAAAGGTTGAACCGCAACGCACGCAAAATGTCCAAATTTGTAACAAATTGATGATCATTTGCAAAACAGAATTAATGCATCTATGAAAACTTTAAAAAATAATAAATAGCCTCAAGGGAATTAGGAATTTAAAAGAAATATAAAAAGTACTAATTGCTTGTTTAGAAATACCAGCCTTGCTAAAATGGACCGGACAAAGAGAGGGGAGACCGGGGTCGCCATTTCTGGCTCATTAGACGTCATCAACCAAATATATCCAGTTGCAGGTGTCGATCACCCGAGATCCCTGCAAGCGACCCGCACAAGTGGACGATCATGTGCCGCAACCAGAACGATGAGCGAACTAATATCCCAATACGAAAGACGCCTTAAGGTCCGGGAACCCGAAACATTTCTGTGCCCTTGGCCAAAAACTTATATGAAATTGTTGCATACAATCGTAACAATGCCATCTCCTTCAAATTTGCATAACGTTCTTATCGTATCTATAGAAATTTCGGGTACTGGATTAAAATGACTTTCAGATAGCTATTGAACTCCCAGCAGATAGTTCATGAATGTCAGTGTTCAAGATTTTTTTCCATTAATGTAGACACTGTTTGACTGCTTAGCAAAACCTTTAAAATGAGTATTTCTTAAATCATTTGCTGAAGCGCAGACGTTATGAATATTAGTTCTCTTGAAGCTGGCCATGTGGAGCATACTTTTAGACTACCCCAAAACACCCAAAGCTCATTTTCAAGCAAAAAGAATACGCAGAATAACAATGCGATATCGTTATGTCTAAGTTCAATTAAAAACCATTCTATAATAAGTTACCCCTTCAAAAAACGATGTAGTGAGATATTTAAATAACGAATATCTGTGCTCGTAACCGTTTTTCAAAATGTCACATAAATGAAAATGATAAAATATGACAAATTTTAGTTTACCTGGAACCAAATACTACTATTGTGGGATGTTTTCAACACATTTAACTACTCTTAGGCCTCGTTCTTCAATTGCAAATGCACTAAAGATAGAGCGAATATATACTCAGATTTAGCGAAAAATGTTTATGTTCTACCTATTTCCGTTATAAAATACGCATCAGCGGAATCCGTGCTGTGCAAAGAAGCACAGTCGCATGGTCTAAATGTAACAAGATTGTTCTCAGTGTGCAGGGATAGTGCAAAATATCCGCATTTCGATAACTGTCTTCAATCTTCCATACGGTAAAACAAAATACAGCCAAAGTGTTGTTTACTGTGATTTGTGACAAAAGACTTAAAACATTGGCAATATAACTGACGTGTGCCTTTTTTCTGAATAAAACATTCAGCTTCCTGATATTTGCCTTAACTTGATTTCTTATCCACATTTTCGGGTTCTGGAGGCGATATATATCTTTGAAGTTTTTTGTTCATGAATTAGAAATTATTCCTGACACTTTAGATGTTTCAGTATGAACTCCGATACGACAGTCCGTTTATCCATCGATAACTTGGACTGCATACCCAAACAGTCGAGGTCATGCCATCATTCAATTTAACCGCATTCTTTACCTCGATCGCACGGAACTTGGATATTGACACTGTTAGCGACTTTATTTTTAGTCAACACCCCGAGGCAAAGAAAACATTGCAACAAGACATCTCATGCAACTACTCAAGTACTGCATAACAATTAATCTAGCTTTGAAAGGACTGTGTACGTGCAAAACAAAGTTTTTCTGCCGCAACCATCACTATTCAGCTGGATTGCTCAGTGCGGTATGTGGCCGAGACTTTCCTACTCCTCAAGCGGGAAATGGCCTCGAACAGTCACGCTCTCTCAAAGTCTGATTTCCTAAAGGCCGAGTACAATATTCCGACGGAACTCCTCCTTTCCTATTGCAGCGACGCAATCGACAGAGCTAAATAAGTCCATTATCGGTGTCAAATGTGCTCTGCAAACTGGTACCCCCACATATTTTTAGAACGCAAGAGACAACAGCAGATCAGCCAAAAGCCTGACAGGTGCTGTGATGTAAGGCAAAATTCTCCAAAACCATTGCTTGTATCTGACTCCTACTGGGTATCGACATAACCAACAGACGCGAGCTGAAAATCAGACACCAGGTCGTGAAACCAAAGGTCTCCCTATAACGAGATGAGACGGCAGATTCCGCTTATCCGATCCACTGTAGTTCCTGTGCAGTAACCTACATGGGGGAACAGGTAAAAAAAATGCGGCAGCGCATGCATATAAACTTAGGAATCGTATTAGGAATTGATAAAAGCTTGCTGTTAGTAAAGTGCTGTGCAGCTTCTGTACATGCCTTCGCTTGAGAGGAAGACAACATTTTGGGACGATGGAGAACCTGAACAGTCAGGGTGAAATTCAAATCTTTGCATACCACTATTATCTCTGTCAACCACAACGAGATTCTACTGACAGTCAAAATAGCTTTACGCGAGCAGTTCAGTATGCAGAACTGCGTGTCAGAAGTCCAAACTGATGTCATTAGTACAAGTCAGACCAAGTGAAAACACCAATGATCGTTGAGGGCTCTCGGTTACCAACCCAGACGGGCGGTAACCGATGGCGTAAACAACACCACGAGACTGCTCATGGCGTCTGAATGGAGGCGGGCTAGGGCACGCATCCTTAATGAACGACGGGGACAGAGATTGCCAGCCAGACAGCAACCTAAACGTCAACATGCGTGTAGCTACCAAGGCAAACTCGGCATGGAGAAGGGATTCGCAGAGGGGGAACATGAAAATACGGAAAATGCGAACGATAGTTTCTGCCGTCGTCATCCCAACACCACCTACGTTCCGATGAGAAGAGGGAGAAGAGCTTTCGTCATTACCATAACAAGCGCCGATTGCAGGATGCAGAGTGGGCAGATGACCAGGAAATCAGCGGCATGCCAGACCAACAACACCCAGTATATACCGTCACTTGCAGTAAGTAAACGTCACCAGAGAATGGAAGTTTGTTTCCTTTTGAAACGCTGGAAAAATATACTTATATAGTTATAAAGAAGACAAAGGCGTGACAACTGGAATAACAGTTGTATTAGTTTGAGCTTTCGGTCTCACCCAAGAGGCCATCTTCAGAGAAAATGTGAAAATAGCTAGCATTAGTATGCTTTTGTAGTCCAGCTATGAGTAAATGGGAGTGGAGGAGAAGTGGCATTCGTGATTGGTCTACGCTCACGCCGTCTCACCAAATAGTTCAGAAGAAGATGCGATCACTGGAACAAGGACTTTATTTTCCTGACGTTTCGGAACACGTATCTTGACCATAATTAAACGAACCTCGTATGATAAATAAGAACAGAACAAGGAGGATGCGATCACTGGAACAAGAGTTTTATTTGCCTGACGTTTCGGATTCCCTTGGGAATCCTTAATTATAGATAATGATAACATGGTTATGGTCATGCGCAGATGAGGTGGAGACATGCACAAGTTGCACGGTATTTATAGTTCATAGTGGTTATCCGTGCGTGTGGAAGAATTGTTTACCTCTGTAGCCACCGCTTGGGTCTTAATTGATCAAAATTGGGGAAACTACAGATATAAATCTACAACATTTCTTAATTCAATAAAAACACAAATAGCAGTTATTAAAGTATATTCCACTGCCTATCGTTATTCCTCCCATAAAATTCCTATGAACACCGTTCCCATAGGACAAATGCTGGGACTAGGGTTATATAAGATGAACAACTTAAACTAATTTTGCCAAATAAATTAGCAAATGCTATATTTGGTTATGGATTTACGGCTGCATCCCCATCAAGTACAAAGGTTTTAGCATCTACGTTTAGAGGCCGCGAATATTTAGGCCACATATCGTAATTCATGTATATCCGAGATAGTCTGCTGCTCACATGTGTTGATAGAAACCTTATTGACTTGAAGAAAATATCACTCCAAGGCTGAATTGTGTGACAGCTACGCGTTGGAAACATCAATAGATGAATTGGTATAAACGCCTGTAGTCACCAATTCTGCTACGAGTCAAAAACGTGCCATCAAACCCGATGAAGGACACTTTTGTGTCGCCAAACTGGTTTCTGCAAATTCGGAAGTGAGCTTGGGTAGATAATAGTTCATCGTCGCCTTCCTTCATCTAATTGCAACGATTGCTTGCCCTGAGATTTTCACGGTGAGATTTACTCCTTCCTTTTTTGTTACACAACTGCACGGCGCATCAGAGATAGCTGCAGAAGTTACACGAGCATACTCCATTGCCTCTTAGGAGGGTTTAACGGCCGAGATATCATGCGTTAGAGCACATTACGAAAAGAAGACATCGTTACTTGTAGCAGAGGTCGACGAAGCGTGTAGTGTTGTTCCCATGTCGTCATAAATCACTAGCTTTGAAAAGAAAACTTACCTGCCAGCGAGCCTAAAACCATTTACGACATATATAACCTGAAAATTCTGTTGATAGCTGGGAAAAGTTTCTGAAGGACCAGGGCTTGCAGCTTTTTCAAAAAGTAATAACGGAGAGGCTTTTCAAAAGCATTTTCAACGAAATGTGGCATACATTTTAAAGGCTCTCATAACATCTGCATCACATATTAAGGTCTAAGGTTTTGTTATCACGTTTGATTCACTGTTAGATTACTTAGAGGCACCAGCCTCACTTTCGTTCAGCAGTTAGTCAAAACGGCTTTGGGAAGAAGACTGCTACGTGTCTTATCGCAAATAATCATATATCTGATAATTCCAACCGCATTAACTGCTACTCTGCTAAACGCTCCCCAAAAAACTGATGCCTTCTACGGAAAATCGCAACCAGAGATATATTATTAGAAACGCTTCCCAAATGAGAGATACAATTTTGCTGTTTCTTGAAAAACACAAAAAACACCAATAACTCAAACGAATTCATAATTGAAACGCAGGCTGAAATAGATGTTTGGGGCATGATACGCTGGCTTTTGATTATAATTCGTGAAAGCAATTCCCTTGACGAAGAATCAAATTCAGTAGTCCCCAGCAATAAATATATATGCGAGTATGTCTGATAGCTGCGATTACGTGAATTTGCCTAAGCAACTAAAGGCATATTCTATGAGTGTTCAAAGCAAAGTTATATATCATTATCTTGTCAACTTAACCTTCATTTTATTTTTAAGTGTAGTAAAGTCCAGTTTCACGAATTTAAATTTCTTGTGGCAGCCGCGCCATTGCTACATTCTCCGTTAGGGGGGGAGGTGGGTTATCCCTCGCCATTCGGGATAAGAATCAGCCCACCTAACAATCATTAAATTAACCAACAATCCGCTAACCACCTTCTCATCCTAGCCATTACATTTCAAACCACCGGGACAACAGTTTAATTTTCCACTGGGGCTTTTATCCGTGTATTTTTTGTCAAAAGAACATACACGCGGCAGTCCCTGCTCAGGTAGCAATCAATCAACAGCTCATCGCTTGCTCATGCGAGTAAATACATGTCAACACGCTTAAACAACACACTCGCTGTTACATTGACCCACAACCAACTCAAGAAAAGCTGACCTGTCCACAGAATCAGTCGGCTTTCGCTCCGCTCTGACTTCTGTAATCAGACGGAATTAAATTATTTTGTGTTAGGCTTAAGTTGGCTTCCCAACGCTGACGGTCACAAACCACGGGCTGTGCAATTCTATTCTCCCCAAACAAGCTGCTATTTTATAACACAGTCTACTTAATTTGTCAGAAAAATCGCCGCATAAAACTTATCTTTCTATGGTTAGGTAAACGCGGAGAAACTGCACTAAATTTTAACATTAGCACGGCAGTAAATTCGGCAAAAAATATGGCAAAAGTAATATAATTTGTCGCATAGAGTTGTGATTCACAATTTCATTTTCAAAGAATGCGGCATTTTCACTTGAGCTGCCGGCCATAAAAATGTGTTTCTTGCGGACACGAATTCTCAACAGTGCACAGCGGAAGTTAGGGCAGGGAAAGGAGAATTCCCAGCTGCGGCGCGACTGTTCGTGTTGGGGATTCGTGTTCAGAAAAAAATCAGATATCAGGATTTGTTATCTAGGCTTCAGATCCCTTCCAAAAACCAATGGAAATTTTATTTGCGTATGTCGTGACCTAAAACCACACCATCCTCCACGTAGATGATAGAACAAGATGGTCATAAAAAGAATGTTGATGAATGTTATGATAGTTCTGTTGCCTAAGTTTCTCCTTTTAAAACATTTAATCTCTTTTTCTAAGTCTACCTGTGCAACATCTGTTTCTTCATATGTCGTGAAAGTATTTTTGTGTCGTTTCCTGTAAAATTAGCGAATGGGAAATGGCACAATACTTTAAGCGAACTAAATACTTTCGGCAAAATATGCGCTGTCATGGAAAGGGTCTTCAATTCAGCACAAAGCCCGTATGCCTCCCCTCCCCGGTCCAGTCTTTGTGCAATCAAGCCAAATCTGTGAGCATTAATTCCACCTCCTAGACCAAGTCGCGCACGCAATTCGGCCTTTAAAAGGGTTCTGAGTAGTCCTGTGAAGGCAGGCTGGCCGAGCGACTGATCAAAATCTCTCGGACCACGTCCAAATCCGAAACCTTAAAAATGAAAAAAAAAACTAACTGCAAGACCATTTTGCATTACATGACGACGACAACCAGCACTGGATTTACAGAGCGCTTTAGGTAAGTCAAGACTGGTCACTGCACGCGACTGCCAACCAATTTGCTTTCTCAGAAAAATTAAGCGACATAATAAAATATGTCTTTCTTTCAGAAAGGCAACTTAAGTTGCGTTAAATCCTTAAGTATCATGCAGTAGAATGCCACAGTAGTTCAGGGAGGTGCGGATGCCAGTTTCTTAACGGGTTGTCTACCGACCACATGTAAAAACTAAAATTAGTATAAAATGACTTCATGGGTAGTAGATTTTTGCATAGGAATCTTATAAATCCTTTTATAAATGCACGAAAGTCATCCTTATTATACTTATGGAATAACACATTACACCTTAATATTATATCCTTGAGAACTGAAAACCTCAGGTTTTAAAACTTTCTTAATAGCTTGTCTGTCTTGAACTTGATCCATCGTTATAATTTTATTTCTGTTTTCCAAAATATCTGATCTTTAAACTCCGACAAATAACAATATCTTTCGTCTAAGTCAGAAGGACAAACTCAGAAAAGCACTTGAAATGTTGCAAAGGATATGAAGCTTGATCTGTAGGTCATAAACATAAGTAAAACATAGACAGGCATGATGCATTGCGGATGTACATTTAGCGATCTTATAAAATCTTAATTGGAAACTTTTAGAAACTGAAAATGACTCCTACCGCAAGTAAATTTCTCGAAAAGACTCAATTTGTTAATTTTCTGCCGTAAACAATTTATCTCCGAATTTCGCTTCATAATAATTAATATGACAACCTAACTGTAGCACTAATTTTCGAAAATAAACCACGTTCTAGGCCTGAAATACGATGAGATACCAAATCTACTATATATATTTGAATCAGTATTTTAGAAAAGGATGAACTGCTTATCTTCAAAAATTACTGTGACGTCAAAGAGTGGGAATGCTTCGCTGATGATAATTGTCGATTGCTGGCGACAGCTTATCCTGCTTGTTGGCCAACAATTGACGATGTTGTGTATTATGCTACGCAGATAAAACATCT
>UYRU01043244.1:6579-21844 GCA_900617775.1 Dibothriocephalus latus | reverse complement strand
TTTTTTTTTGTTTATGGAATGCACTTATAAACTGAGAAATTTTAGTTTTGGTGTGTTAGGATTCCTGATTTGCTGTAAATTTTAAACTGGTTCTGCAAAATGTAGGTGAAAAACTGCATATGCATGGGTTATGGTTGCATATTTTGAAAATTTCTGCAATAAAAATGAGCAACCCCCTTTTTGCTCGTTGGTAAAGCATAGTTTGTCTACAGATTTAAGCACAGATATACAAAGGCAGCAGATAGAATTTTAGATATGATTACGTGATGTTTGCGCATAAGGTTTCAGCTGCAAGCGTTATTGTAAATTCTGCGAGATTTCGCGAAGCTGAAAAAAAGGAAGTAACCGAAGATAATAAGCATTAATGAGCTAAATGAAGAGTTAAAACCGGCAGTGGTTTTTAATTTGTAAAACCAAGCATGCAAAATAACCTCTTTTTTAACGAGAAACTTAACTGACCACTTTTACCGTGGCGGTGGAAAACAGCTTTTGTCGCTGTTGTTGAGCTGCGACTGTCAAAAAGAAGAAGGATTACATTAATACATATGAGCGGTTTAAAATTTTTGATGAATATATATTTAAAACACAGTCAGAGTATTGGGATTTAGTAGTAGTAGTAGATTTGCTTGTTCGATAGCAGACTTTTTGAATTAAAATACTGCAAGTGCTTGTTGACTCAGTTTCAGCAAGGGAACTTTTAATTTTCGAGAGTAAGCTGCGAAATCTTTCAAGTCATATTACTAAATGTAATTAAATGTCTTAAATGCTCACCTAACCACGTTCTCAGATTTGTATTTTTAAAATTAAATCTAATCTCAACCTGTTGGTGTGAAAATGTATACCGGATATCGAAAAAAATTAAGGAATTCCAATTTTTATCTAGTACGTGCTTTCTGTCGCTATATTTCTGCCCAACTGATCATGAAACTTGTTAAAGAAAATGTCTTGACAGAGGTGCATTTTTGACATTTAATTCAAAATGATTAATGCATTACCTACAACTTATTACCTTGCGCTTACGTGAAAAGTGAATATGAGGCATATTGGGCCAGGACATATTTCAAGTAGTTCAACATTCAGAAAATGCCCGTTTTATGTTCATAGTCTAGTAAAATTGTAGAGGGGCGCTCACTGATCCGCACGGAATTCACTTTTATCGTTATGCCTTGGGACTCGCTCTGCGGCCCAGCCAGCAGCTTCTTGAGGGTAGCATATTATAGGCAGATATACATAATCGGAAAAGACAAGGGAGAATGTACTGGCCATTTCTGGCTTGTTAGCCGTTATCAGCCATTCAGTCTGTTTAATACGCGTAACTGGTAACGAAAATATATGTTAGCAGTAACCAAACCAAGAATACCTCTCGAAATATTATGAAACTGCCGTATTTCTGCGGCTCGGATAATCGTCTGCCCTGAGTGACATTTATATTTTTCCTCTGCAACATTAACCTCAACCGAGTTAAGAACTAATCCAGGTACGTGTGCTTTTGAACATTTGTAATCGTTCAATTAATCCTACCGTATTGGCTTTACAGACAAAATCAGATTAAGTCCATGCTCATTTTCAAAATCAATCAATTAAATTTTGAAACAAAATTCGAAGAGGCATTTTACCATATCATTTTAAATCCAGGCAAATTGAAATCCTTTGCATCTAACAGGCGATAAATTCTATTACGAGTTTGAGTAGCTATCGGAATTTCAGAAAGCATTTATATTTTTATGATTGAAACAGCCCGAAGTGGATTTTAAAGGGTTTGCGTGCTAAGAAAAATTTTTGATGTGGTTCCCAAGTATGTTATTACTCTAACTACGTCCTCAGAAGTAACTCATTTGTTAACGCAATTGCATTCACCGAATCTCCATTGTGCCACAATAGCTTAACAATAACATCGTTTTTTAAAACCATCATTCGACCGTCTAACAGTTTTCTCTCACCACAGGGACAACCTTGATGCGGGTGTTGCTGGACGTTCATCCAAAAGTTCGCTGCGGGCCAGAAACTCGAATACTTCCCCGGATCCTGCATATAAGCTCCCATTTAGTTGGAACACCAGAGATGAATCGACTGGCGGCTGCTGGCATCTCCCGAGACACTCTTGATATCGCCTTTTTGAAGTTCATACGAACAATCATTTTTCGCAGTGGACCTCCGGCTGAAAGATACTGCGTCAAGGATCCCTTTTTGGATACTTCGATGAACTTCCTTTTCAAAATCTTTCCCAACTCAAAATTTATCCTCATGATTCGTGATGGGCGTGCTGTGGCGCATTCTGTCGTCAGGTATGTTAATTTTTAAGTGTTCTATGTAAAAGTCAAAAGAGTCTTCATCTTTGCCTAGAAAAATTAAAAGCAAATGTATGCGCACTGAGGCAAATGATGCCAACATGGTTGCTGTGTCTGCAGTTTTTGGCTGTTTAAGAGCACCGACTTAAAAGACGTTGAGCAGCCAAAAAATCTTAATCTTAACGGAGACTTCGAATGCGGGCGAGTTCAGTAAGCACTACGGCGCAAAGAAAAAAGAACGAAAGGATGCTATCGTGTCGCGAAATATCCTTTCAAGGTGCCTTAGAAGTTCAAATAAGTGGCGCCCTACACGAAGTATTTATAACAAGGCTTGAAGTTTGGGAGTGATGAGGTAAAAGTGCAAAAACGAAAACATTGCGCTTTAAACGAAGATGACATCTGCTTTTACCTGTTTCTTCTCTATAAGCGATTTTTGCTCAACAAAACTAATAAATTGTCAAAGCATTTAGCCAATGCATTATATTCTAAGTTCATTAGAACATGTGTGAAAAACCTGCGTACATTTCCTTCTGAGTCTTAACCCTTACGTTTAATTTAAAGACGATGATGAACATTTGTTGGAAGTGGTGTCTGTGCTGTCAGCAACATTAAATATTGCTACATAAAAATCAGAACTATTCAGAAGAAGATGCGATCACTGGAATAAGAATTATGTTTTCAGACATTTCAGGACAATGATATTCGTGTTCCAGTGATCGCATCTTCTTCTTTTGAACTACTTCCTGGAATTCGTATATTCGTTTCAATCGACTACCAAAACTAATTTTAAGCAAGCATAAACGATATTAATATCAATATGAATAAATCCTGCCTTTTATGTCCGCCTAAAACATTAAAAGTATATCAGGAAGCGGATAAAGTTCCTAAGTATGGAAAGAAGCGTAGCTACCCTGACCACCAACTGTGAAATGTATTGAGGAGCTATAAACTTTTATTCCGCCCTCTTTCACCTGCTGAAGTTTGAAACAACTTATCGAAAGGAATAAGCATGCCCACAAAAGAAACACATTAGTTAATTGTCGGAGAGTCTTTGTAAAGTTTACTATGTTTACCTGCCTACAAATAATTTTAGATATTACGTGAAAAAAATATTTCCAGTTCTTTTTTAGTTAACATTGCCGACATATCTTCTGATCAGATATAACAGGAAGCTTTGGCTCAAAGTTAATTGTAGATATTCAATTATATATCTAATAAAACACACTGGAAAAATACACAAGCCCGTAAAGTAAGCAGGTTTAAGAAAGTGTAAATACTAATAAAGTGCAGATCCCATACGGAAAGTTTCTAAAACCAGTGTACGATGATAGAGTAATTTATTAAATTTATGCACAATATTGAGGTAGAGTATTTGCCTGACATGCGCTGCGGTAGATTCAATTAAATGGTTTTCTTTAAGAAACTCGAAGAGTAACCCCACTTAGCAATGAAGACTACCTTGTGTTTAATTTTAGAAAAAGTGCCCTTATTCTCGTGTTCCTATCCTCACTCCAATATTACGCCTAAAAAAGCCTTTAAACCTTAATAAAAACGTAAACCTAGCTTCAGTTCTAACGGAGTTTGAACAAAAATACCTGCATTACACTTTGTTTCATATCTTCGAAGGTTACTGAATTTTTAAACAAGGTATGCGTTACGTGAATCAAGTTTATCATTGTTTGGGCGGTTAAAAGCTGTTGGCAACTTTTGTTGTTTGAGAGTTTAGTCTAATTTTCAACTTCAGTTTCAGGATGATCGACTTATTGATGCATATGTTGATTTCTTAAACGCGAACAGTCCTCAAATTGGTTTTCAGAAATTGCATACATTCATTTGGAGTTTAAAAGCCGACGCACCGCCAAAAATGTCATGCATTTTTAGCGACATTCTTGCCGACAAGGTACTTTCAATTTAGAGGAGAATCTTTTTCTACTTCCAACGCAGATGTGCATTTTTAAGGGCTTTTCTCCACCCCGTCTGATGGTTTCATCCCGCACCTCTGATCTTGGATATTGTGCCCGTGTAGCTCTTCAGATAGCTGGCGGGACGCAACCGCGTTAGCGGTCGGTTTTGAAATAAATAATTAACGAAACTTCCAAAGAAGGCATATTAACGACTGGGGACATCGCTCGCTAGCCAGTTTTGGTTAAATGTAAGTAGTGTTCAGATGGCAAATAACTTAGAACAGAGGATAAAATGCGTAAGTCAGATAATATCACGCATAACCCTGCTTTTCCTCTTGCGTGCGGCTTGAAGGAAAAAGGCAATAAAACTACCCTCTCTCTTTTACATAGCGTCCACCAACATGACATAGAAGGAGACTGACTGTAGGCAACAGCATAATCGTACGGCCTTCAATTTAATATGTAGACGAAATAAAAAAAGATTACTGAAAGGGGGCAACCTCAGAGTTTTCGCAATGATTCCAGTTAGCATAACATTCAGCTACGTTAACGTACCCCACACTCTAAAGGTACTTTAAATGAATCATACAAGTCAGCGCGGTTGATGTTGTCATGGTGCAGTAAATAGATTTATCTCGATTTTACTTCTCTATACTGCAATAACCAATCAAAAGGATAGGCACTCCATCTGAAAACAAAGCCTACTCAAGCTACATTTTTTCCTTATTATAATGTAGCAGAAAAAACAGTTTTCTAACGTTAAAGCCGCTTAAAGCAGGATTCACATCATCTATAAATGTGCCTGCAATTTAAGCCTTCTTTAAATGAAATATAAGATACAAATAATTTTGTAATTCATCGTCTGACCACGATAACAATTTTAAGAATTAACCTACGAGTCAGGGAAAGGGAAGCGTACTGCAAAGCCTACCATCGTGACTGAAGCAAGAAGAGTCGTGTTTTTTACAGTGTCTTTTGAATGTGACGTGACATGCGAATTAGTAAGGCGGCGTCCAAAGGCGGTTGTCACGCGCGCTTTCACTGTGGTGGACTAGCGTCTATTTTGCATACGGACGTCCATCCTACGACTGAGAGGTAGAGACCAAAAAAGCCCTTACCTGTTTACCCAATCTGTACAACGGGGCGTCTGAGAAAGAGAATACATGAAGACATTTGCCTGAATCGACAGTGGTTCAAATAACTTGATTTTGATTTCGATTCTCGTACACCTGCTCGACAGTAATCACTAATTTGACGCCAAAAGTCTTTGAGGTTGTCTACTGGACACCAGCAAGCTACACTAAAGGCATACACTAACACTACTAGCATTAACCGAGACAATAGCTATGCATTAAGTCATGCCAAACCTTTTTCTGTCAGAATGCCTTGGCGCAAATACTGTACTTTCCGTGGCTAACGCTCACCAATCAATCCCTGAAGGATGCTCGGGCACACTTGAACGTCGCTTACCAACATCTTCATCCCCTCTTCCAGCAGCACTGACCAAAACGTGTTAAACAGGACATATTTCGGTTCTTTGAATACAGTACGTTGTCGAGCTTCTGGTATTTTAACTGAAATTCTTAAATGTGATGTCGGTAATGGGGAATTATCGAAGTGGGGTTGTAATGTCCATTCTCATGCAATAGAATCTTCAGAAATTGCCATCATTACAGAATGGTGGCTTAGAAATGCGATACTATTAAGCTGGCTGCGAGTAATGCACTGAGTAAAAATGACTACAAACGTTTGCATTGATATTTGATGCCCATATAAATTCCAGTATATAATATAAAAACATACGAAAGATATCCCTTTATCTGCAAAATCTCCGGCGTTATGATTTTAAAGTCAGATTGGCAAAATCGTGTGTCATACATTAATAATCAGAGTGATACAATACCAAGGAGAATGAACGCATTACTTCAGAACAGTTTTATACCAATTTGTTCGCATCTGCGATCTCTATTAAATCTTATGTTTTAAGAAAGGGTACTAGTGAGTTCCAGAAGGCGTTTTCCGTTTGCAAACATATTTGTACCCGTCTTACCGCATAAATTTTTCCAAATTGATTGACGTTTACTTTGCACTGAAAATCAAAATTTCCTTACGCTTCTTAAAAGCAATAATATGCGGTTCACTAAATTGTGCGATGGAAGTGAACATGTCGTTAATTTGCAGATAGAATGCTGCGTAAATAGACATTTCGTTCTCCTAAAATTTAAAAATTACAAACCTTTTTTAGACCTCAAGATACCTTGTGTTCAAGCATGCAGTTTAAAGAAGAAAACAATATTTTAGCGCCTGTTTTAGAAAAACTAAAATTTTTTATTCATTAAGTCATCGAAGATAAGATAAGAAGTGTATATTACTTAAGTGGTCTTTAACATAGTGCGCATACTGCAGACGGTCGAAACGGATGGCTTTGTAAATTCGGTGTTCTGGCGTGATTGAAATATCTTGAGATTATGCTAGATTCAAATTTTACCTTAGTAATTATTTCTAATCGAAGGCAAGTTTCGGGATTTTTGATAAGAATTCATGAGAGAGGCCTAGCGATTCATTATCGAGAATGTGCTTGCCACTTTCCATTTTGATACGTTGCATTTAAAGACTCGAAAAAAGTATCATTCCGCGATCTGTACGTAATTGTTAAACTCTAATTTCGCCTCCCTTTTCCCAGAGCTATCGACTAATACACGCTGATCTGGTCATACAAAAGTCCTGAAACACATAGTGTACCTAGCCCCCCACCCCTGACAGTTATAAGCACAGTTTATGGCTCATATGTTTGTTATTCATATAGTTTTTTTCGCTTGAAGATGAACAAGCGAAAACCTCTTTGCCAATTTTGTTTTCTAAGCTTGTCACGGGAATATTGACAGATTGTCGTTTTAGGATCTATGCGCATATCATCAGCATCAAATCATTGCTGAAGTTTTACTCCACCACCAAAACCTGTCGCGAATGATCATATGCTCACCCTGGCCAAAGTCTGAAAGCTGCAGTTAATTCACGGAACTTTTTAATACATCCATTACTGTCTGGGTTTGAGGTGGTTACGGGATTCGATAGCAGCTGTGGGGCTTGATTTGATTTTTAGATGGAGGCTTTCAGCATTTGTGGGAAGAAATCTTGTTTTTATCATCAAAAGTAACGTGTGAATCCATTAATATTAAACAAATTTGAACTCTCAAGGACAGCTTAAGCCTAAAGGTACATAGAAATTTCAAATACTTGCAGCTTTCAGGTGTTTGCGAAAACAGAATCATTTTAGTCGGTATAAACGTCTTAAAAGGTATGTTTGTCTACATAAACTAGTAATCTAACCTTCCGAACCCAAATAAGATAAGGACACATTCGATATTTAACCTTTCATCATGCGCTTATGTATGCTTCGAGTCGGTTATCTGCATTAGTAAATAGCACACGAAAAAATGATGAGCATAAATGTATTGACTTTTATAAGAAGGAAGTACTGAATACGCAATACATATTTAGGTTGCCAAAGAAAATGCATTCAAAGATACGAATACAAGGCACATTTTGGAAAAGTGCATTGTCCAAAGAGGTCTATGTACATACTTAGAAACAAGTCTAATCTCCAAAACGGACTTTTACATAGAAATGGTCAGTGGTTGCCCTTTAACGGTAGAGATAATAACGTTTTTTGGCAACAAAGAAATCCTGCTCGGCAATAACCATCACATCAAAAATAAAAAGTGCACATTATTAAATTTCACTTAACCAAACATGTCAAGAGATTACTGTTTTGAAAAGAAGGCTCAATCGCAAGACAATATCTTCTACTAAAACAATATAAGAAACGCGGTCTCTGCTGTATCTCTGATAATCCATGTCATTTACCTTATCTTTGTTTTCCTTTCCTTCCTATTACTCGTTGACGGTTTTTATAAAGAAAACTGGAGTTTTTTGCTTCGTTGGGCTTTTTTTCATACGAGATAATTTTGGATTTAACCGATGTCCCAGTATTTTAACTATATGGTCGCTTATGACATTTCCTATTGCCATAAGCGTTTCGTGAACTGGTCGGAAACAGCTCAACCGAGTGCCTTCACTGGCAATGCTTCAGTAAAGTATACAAAATGTGCACTTTTACGAAATACGGCGAGGAAATTCAGTCAAAGATTTCTATCCAGATAAGTCAGTAAAAATGTTGTAGAAGCAATTATGTGTAGTACCACAGGAAGCTCTGAATTATAATAGTGCATAAATAATGCTAATAGCTATCGGAGGATAAGGCGTCTTTGTCTGAGTACACTATAATATTCACTTTTTTCCAACAACCCTGGACTGCTCATCATTGGCATATTCGGCTGCACACAAATTTTCCTTTCTTACGGCCAACATCACAGTATTCCAAAGGACTGTTGTCTTTGTAGTCCTGGTCAAAATATTTATTCGCAATCTTGCATGCAAGAGAAACGAAAATTAGGCCGAAGTGCTCTCAACGGAACCAGGCAAGGCACCAGTAAATGGTCAATCAAGCTCCTCCTTGTTTATGTCGGTAATTTTTCTGGATGATTTATTATGCATTCTTATATAAAAGACGTCGGTGTCTACAGGAAGAAAATATACGAACAAACGGAATTATCGTGCTTAATTTCGCAAACAGTCTAGACCGGCGAATGAAAATAATCGTGCTTTTCTTATAAGTTTCTCTAGTGCATGACGAAAAATCGCAGCACGTACATACATTGTTTGTATTAGAAAAGTTGACCAAAACGCATTTAACTTTTACATTAACATTTTCTTCTGCCTAATTGTCGGTGATATTCTGCTTTTCCCGAGGGTACCCAGTTGCTACTGATTTCAGGAAGGTCGCAAGGCGTATAACATTAAGTAATTGAAACTAAGAGGATGGAAGAGAAGTAAGCAAACATATGAAAAATGTAAGACAAGGAGTAATTCAAAGGGGTTGGCAAGGAAAAATGTCAACGTATCCGGACAGGACACGTCATACATCAGACTGTTTAAATGAAAACGCCATCTTTTTCCATTCTTTCGTTTGGCTTACTTTCCTATCGATATTGCAGTGCGTTATGCTGCCGTGTTTATTATCCGTTAGCGTATTTCCAACGAAGCGTAAGGTTTGACTTATAGCCTATTATCCCCTTATTGGAAATTGTATTCATTTATTTCGTTGAAGCTAGACGTCATTTAAGAAGACGGAATTCTGACACGAAGTCTGCTCGTTCAAGCATCCTATTGTTTTATGACAAAATGATGATACGATAAAGCTTTGATACGGTATAAGTTGACAGACGAGAAAGTTTGAAAGACTACGTCGGCGCAGAGAATATGGCATATTTTTTCCAAGGACAGTTGAACTGCTCCCTCGGAACTATGAGCATTATCCAGTATGGGTTTAGCTTGGAGTTGCTATCGACTCAGTGGATGACGTGTTATATGGTTACACAGCAAACCATGAATATATAACCAATAAAGGCTTGAAAAGGGTAATTTACGACCGATACCAGCTGAATTCACAATGATTGTTCAGTCCTCGTAATAATAGCTGCTTTCACGCAGGAGGAAGGGCCATACTCTTCACAGTAACAGCTGAATGTTTTCTACAGATTTAAGTAGGGTAAGGGTTTCTTATAAGCAACACCTTTGCTTATGATAGATAAATAACGACTTATGTCGTTGCAATTTATCATTAATTCAGTTTATCTTATATTTTATTATCTGGTTTTATCAATGTAAGTTTAGGTTTAGCTTCTAGTTGCTTATCTAGGTTTATTATTTCACTTTTGGTCTGGTTTAGTCATAATTTTACGTAATTAATTTATATCATAGGGAATCCTTACCAGAAAATGATATCCCTTCTGTGAAAATTAACATGACTTCTAAGATGCATTTTTTGTAGGAATCTTGTTTGTATTTCATGTTAACGCCTTCTTTACCATCTTTAAGTGCGCCTTCTGGGTCTTCCGGTTCACCTAAATCTGATGCTTCTTATGTTGTTGTCAGAAAAATTGGCACATAACATCCGTACTTTCTGCTTGTATTCAGCATATCTTTGTAATTATTAGTCGGCGTAAATAATGTTAGATATGCTCAACGCCATCCACATAACAATTGCTGTTTCAAGCCGCATTCAACAACCGTACCAACCAAGGGTTGGACATCATCAGCTACCCATAGGCGGTGCGCCGTCTGGTTTTGATGCGCAAAATATTGCACCTGCTTTCATTTAAGCTTGCCAGGCTCAAAAAATAAATGTACAAAACCCTCAGACAGGAGTATGATTGATAAAAGAACGGAAACAGTAGACCGGGTACAATACGGTTCAAAGCAATCTCGTGGTCAGTTTGGTAACAGGTAGCCATCTAAAAAATCACAATAGCAAAGCCCGAAAAACACAAAAATTAGGTACAATAAACCCAAAGAGACCGAAGTTACTGCCATATAAGGAGTAATCATGACTTTTACAGCCAGCGTCTTCCATTTGGTTGACGTCTACAACAGATTCCGTGGCTCATAAAATGTTGATCCAGTTTCCAACCCAGTTTGATTCAAAGACGGATTTTCATGTAAATTATCTGCGGCGTGATCCCAAGATATTCAAATCACTTGAACGAACGTCTCTTTGACCGCCTGGAGAATGGACGTTTCTAAAAAAATAACTAATTGGTTAAATTCATTTTTAAAATCAATCTTCCATACTCTTCTAAATGCACCCATATTTGATTGACAGCATAACCAAGAATGCTCTCGATTCTACTCTTTTCATAGAAAATTATGTCTCCTCTCACTCTGGGCTTGAAGTAAGGGAATATCTTGAACTTCAGAAAAGTTTAGAATTGCTGATTTATTTAAAACCTTCTCACCCTTTGAGATTTTCAGTTCACATTCTGTATACTTTCTGTCAAATGCAAATCACAAATTTCTTCAGTTCTGAGGAATCGTTGAGATAGTTCACAAAAAATCCACAATGAACTTGAATCATGTTATATAAATTTAAAGGCAGCATTAATAAATTGACGGATAAACTGTGAAATGAGTAAATATTTCCCGTTCTTAAAACAACGCATGATTAGAAATATGTTTAAAACCGTAACATAAACGTTTTGCAAGTATATAACTTGAAGGAGTATAAGTTGTTACCAAACGAGAACAAAAAGGAATTTTCCTTTTGCACGTTTTACATAAACTGCAGTAGGTCTCCTGAATTATGAAATCCAAGGATTTTTACAAGAAAATCCGTGTTACGCAATAGTAGCCCATGTTTCTTCTACCCAAACTCTTACAACGGTAAAGGAACCACACTTATTAACAAGAGCATATATTGCATTTTTTAAAGTAACAGTATATTGTTTTGAAATATAAAGTTTTTAGAAAAACGGAAATTTTCGACGAAGTGGAAACTCGGGGTTACTAAGAACAGTTAAGTTTTAAATGTGGAGAAAATCTGTTCATGCAGAAAAGCGAGTGCATTTAACTGCACAATTCGAATTAAGTTTGAGAAAAATCGTCTTGTTAAATTTTTAGATACGTATGCTTTCATATTACGTGCAACTAAAGTACGGCTGTCCCTTAACAGCCCAAACTTCGAGGATTTATTCCAATGTGGTTTCACGAGGATTGTCAATTATGAAATGTTTCAAAAACGTTGGACTAAGGCAATCAGGTTTTTGCTTAATTTCAGCGGTTGCGACGTCAGATGAGTAAGATTGTTCGTAAACGCACAGGTGGAAATGCTGGTCAGTGACTAATGACTTTAAGTAAAATTGCCAGGTGCTTTTGTAAACTTACCATTTTGTGTACACTAAGAAAAATTTCTTTCCATCACATTCCTTTATAACTATTTCGGGACTTCGATTACGAAGAGGTTCGGCTCTTTCTCGAAATGGTGGTTACCACCTAAAATATTTTAGTTTTTTCAGTCGATTGTCCTAAAATAAGGATTTAGTACTATGTGTTTAATAGGGATCTAAAAAAAAGGTATTGATCAAAGAAATCTATCCAAATAGTGATTTTTTGGACATTCTTATGCAGCTGTCTGTTTGGCTATTGTTTTAAGAATAACCCAAAATGTCTATTCATTGCCGATAAATAATAAGCGTCAACCATAAAAGAGGCGAATTAAAATATGCCTAAGACTATTTAATAACAGATTACCTTTGAAAAAAGTGTATTAAATAGTTCGACTTTAAATATGTGCGTAGAGCTGAGAGAAAAATTGAAAAATCTGACCAATTTTTTGAATTTTCTAGAAATTAGGGCTAAACCTGTTGTTGCAAATTAAAGGGGTCACTTTTCTTTGTATACCGGAGCAGTTGTCGGCATATTTCTTTATACATAGACTACATTTTATGATTCTTAATGCAAAACAATGCGGCAAGATGCATACGTAGTTCTTGCGAATACAGATAATATTCTACACGTTTCGTTGCCAGTTTTTATATTCCTTCATGTTCAACTACTCAACGCATACGGTGTGATAGAGAAAAGTATGCACAGGATGGGTTTTTGTATATATATGCTTGTTTACGGTTCTTGTATTCGGTATAGTAAAGCAAACTACAGCTACCCAAGTGTACTCCTCATTGTTGCAGCGCAACAAGTAACATATTTGTAAAACCAAATTTTTAAACTGAATCCACTCATCTATTCCCGAAAACAATGCGATTTCTCATAGTTGCATTTACCTGATTTCATGAAGGCAAACCAAAATTCTCTATTCTCCGAACGAATCTTGTTCAACCTTTCGTTCTTTCACAGTACCACTCATACAGAACAAGACGTTTTGTTTTGCTACGTTTTGTAGTGTAGTAAATTCGTTGGATATCAAGAAAAATTGGATGTGGCTCACTTTTACCCACTTTTCTTCGACATGCTGATCTAAACAGAATTCTTTTCGATTTAGCCATTATTTGCAGCCCTCATGCCAAGTAAAGGACTACAGTATTCAACTCCAAATGTGTGTTAAATCACCAGCTTTACAGTTCCTTTACAGTTCATGTGGTAGGCAGTCTACTGGACATTTTAATTTGTAATAGAATTGGAATTTAGTGAGATGAATAGATACTTCGTATGTTGCTATTCTCTACAGAATATAGATTTTGCGGATAGTCAGAAAGAAACTCATTCAAAAGCTGGCATCCTACTTTGACTGCAATTGACGGCAAGAGAGACAATATGAAGGCGTACTTTTGTAGGTTGTTCGAAGCGGAAACGGTTTTGTTTGAACTTACATGGGCTAGGAAGTTTACCTTGTGAGCAGAAATCAAAGTGATTAACCTACAGCCCACATACCTCATCCCATTGAGAGTAAGCAAGAACTGCGACAAACGCTTTCCCATTAACTTTCCGTGGAGCTAACATAGCCAAAGTAAATGGGAACTTTACTCGCCTTCCTTTTGGAGAATTCACATTAATTGATGAAAATTCTCGTCTTTACCAAGCTCCAGTATCTTGCAGAGGTAGGGCTCACAGATGAAAATCTAGTATTTGGAGGAGTAAGCGTAACACAACCTAACGATTTGAGCCGAAGGTACAATCAGCAACCAATACCATGAAATCTCCATATAGATTCTGAAATGCATTTTCGGTAAGAACGTTTTACTCAGGTGAACTTTTATTACTTTTTATCATGCAGCTTAACCCATAAAAAATTTAGGCAGACCAGCATTACGCCTTTTGGACTAAACACATTTCGGCAAGCTGGAAAAAGCGAGACTTGAAAAAAAGAATACGAAAGAAATATGAATTTGCATAAATTGCTTGGTTAAAATACAGCGCAATTCCTTTGTCGTAGCAACCTTTTTCATGAAGGAGTTCGCTTTTTAAGAAGCTTTAGTGCCACGCAACGACAGCGGTGGCTGGCACTTAGTTAAATTAATAACTACCCGCATTATTTAAAGACGCGTTTTGTCCTTGCTCACAGCAGGTGTATAAATATACGAATTTATATGCAACATTAGAATTTTAATGACACAAATAAGTTAGGTGCTCGTTAAAGTAATGGAAGGTATTTTATTAATTAAATTCTAATGCATAAAATGATATATTATGTTTGTTTACAGATTGTGCTCTGTGTAAGGCATATAGACATCTAAGAAATATCTGAAGGGCCAATGGTTCATAATTTACGCAAATATGCCTTTATTTTAGCACTTAGAGCTAGGTAATACCACAAAGTTCTATTATCAAAGAGTTATTTGTTAATGAGGAATAGATTTTGTTACAATTTATAACGCAGAATAATTCCGAATATTTACGAATTTGCGTAATTGACCTCATATATCCCTAGTTTTGGCATTTTGTCCGGAAGTTTTTGGGGTTTTATTGGTGAGGAATTGAGATAGAAAAATGGAATATGCTTTAATAGCTGCTATATGTATTTTCATTTTATTGTTCTTAGAACTGTTGTATGTTTATATCTGTAGATTTTCCTAGTCTGCTTTATCGTTAAACGTTTTGCGAAAAACCCGCTTATCAAAATGCAGGTTTCTTGAACTATCGGAAAAAAAAGAAATGGTGATTAGGTCATCTACTTTAACTTTCCTGAAGTTTAAGTTACCGTCCTGAAGTTAAAGTAATATAGTCTGCGGCGCGAAGAGCCGCGCACAACTCTAATTTACATCCGGAATAACTTAATTCCAGCGACCACGGGAAAAATATCCATCTACGTTTTCCACTCTCCTCTTTCCTTCTCCGCCTATTCTATTCCCCACCCCTAGAACTCCTCTAACCACTGTTTCCGTAGGACAAAATTCTGGGACTAGAGGTATATGACGTGCACTACTTAAGATGATTTTGCCTAATTGGCATATTTGTTTCACAGTTTTCTTCACTGTTTGAGGTACACCTAATTTCTGTTTATTCTTTAGAGCTTACAGACTAAGTCCTTTTCTGTTAAAGTCCTGCTAAAACCTCAGATCTACTTAACAGGCTTACGTGGTCTAGACCATTTTCCGTACGTATCATTACTTTACTAGGCAGTAGGAAATTTCAAGGCACCGGTTTTTTCGACCATCTACTGGCATTAGATGCGATAGATGCTAAATGCACAGAAGCAGGCACAGCACAGACACACACACA
>UYRU01043243.1:1706-19354 GCA_900617775.1 Dibothriocephalus latus | reverse complement strand
GACTCCTATGACCGCTGGAAAGCTCAGGACTTTAAGCAAGATGCTCCGGTGCTCGACAATCCGTATTCCTCATCCATGCAACTACCTAGAACGATAACCGTTTTCGTTCATTCGGGTTCACAATTAATTGGAGTTTGAAAACGTCCTTGAAAACCTAAGTATACCCGTCTTTTAAATTAAAAAAAAATCAATATGTTAGTTGCTTTCAACTCTACGAAGAGGCTTTAGCACCAGACCAGGGAGTTGACTGCAGTCATTGTAGTTCCTGCATAAAGCAGGGCTCTAAAATGCCGATGTTCTTATTTTATTGAAACAGATAAAGATGATTCTGCGAAAATTACCGTTGTACAATTAAAAAGTCATACTGGCAAACGATGTTGTTGGTCATTCATCATCAGGCGAGTACATGACATGGGGAGTAAAATGGTCACTTAATTGCAGCGTTTATATAATCGTTAGGCTGGGGGGAGGAAGGTGGTTATTGAGTAAGGACAATTAAGCAGCTGGGTTTTCTTTCGTCACCGGAATGTGGGCACATGCGCGGGTAGGACGTTGGTTGCGATGCGCATAGAAGACAGGGGGGGTGTTCGCACGGTCAGTGGGTTGATTTCTGTATGTCAGCCGCACAGCTTGCGCTTGACTATTGTCCGTGGCTTCGTTTTGTGTGTTTTCCGACGACGTGGCTTCATTAGGCGTGGGATTCCCGCGTGCAGTCGGCCAAAGGAGGCAGATTGCTTGTACCAGCGGCTTTTGTTAGCATAGACTAGGTTTTGCTAGCCTGATTGCTACTGCCTATGTTGTGGCTAACACCCGCTTGCGCAGGCCTTTCGAGTAATGTGTCAGCGGATGTGTATAACCGGAAAGGCTTCTGTTGCGTCCACCTAGTGCTTTTAATCAATTAGGTGGGTGAGGATTGAGGTTGAGATCGGTCTATTTTCTTCTTTGCTGAGCCATGCCGGTATGTGCTAACGTATTCTCTTCTCCAGACGTCGCGTTGTTCGGCCAATATAGCCCGCTTCACATCAACAGGTGAAAGAATAGATGCACATCAACTTTGCGTGAAACGGTAGTCTGCCTTTACCTTCCATTCGTGGAAGGGCCGTGAGCCATTGCTAAAGTGCGAGAAACGAGGTGGAAAGGGGACATTACGAGCACACTGGGTCTTATTATTTTTAAATTCTTTAAACTTCACGTTAACATTTGCTGAACGGAGGCTGTGGCGCTGGAAAATCACACCAACGATAAACGGCCTGGAATTGGGTATATGCAGCAGGTTAATTGCGCAGGTGCGATGAACTCGCTGTTATTCCCAAATGGCGGTCGATTGAACTCGGGCGTCCATAAAGGCGGAGAGCAATTTGCATAGACCGGTTTCCTCTATCCGTTGCGTCTTCCTGGAAGGCTGGCGGTTGACCAAATGTTGTCAGAAAAAGTGCATGAGGAGATCTTTTTGTTCAAATGATAAGATGTGTCTACATCCGCATCCGCAGCTGTTATTGCATGGTTGGCCTCCTGGCATACCCGAAGGAGTTCGCCTGCGAATCGCTGGGTTGTTTCCTGAGGTTGCTATTTTCAATTAAATAACTTTTCAATGGCCGGGATAATCCAAGTCCTTACTGAAAATAATATTCCTGACTTCTGAATATTTTGGAGTGCATAAGACCTTCCAGACTTTATTTTAAAAAGCAGTGCCCTAGGTAAAAATTAAACTCCAAACACTAGGAAACAAGCTAACAGAAGATACGGTCGTGTCCTCATTGAGAGTCTTTTAAGGTCATACACATATTCATCTTCAGTGACACGGGTATAATTAGAAAGAAGCAACGGGGCATTAAAGCATCCATACCGGACGTTTTGCACTGACTATGCGTTCAAAAACGAGCCGAATTCTTTATTTACCTACTCCATTCCTCTTTCTGACATGCAATTATTAATATCCTAGCAAAATGAAGGGGTAAGTCCTAAAAAAAAAAATACATTTTTTTCAACTTTGAGCCCCGGCAAAATGGTAAATTTGTTGTACTGCATCTTATTTCAGAATGTGCAAGTGTGTTGTTTGAGCTTTTTTCTAAGTGCAGTATGAATAGAAAATATTTATTTAAAAAAAGAGCTTCTTAGTGCGCGTTCGCCTGTATGACTTCGAAACAATACTAAAAGTGTTAACCTGAACTCCTAGGGGTTCATCATAAGTGCTTAACCTCCTGCCAAAGAACTGCCTCCTGGATACATATGAAACTAAATTCTCGAAGAAATAAACGAACAAAAAAATTCTGGTTCCGTTCATCAGTTCGAAATATTTTTTCCCAAATTCAAACTCGTTTTCAAAGACACCGAGTGAATCAAAAGGATAAAAATAGTATGATGCCGTATCCATAAAAGTCAAGCAGAAAACATTTGCAGTCAGTGAACAAATGCTGCCCCATATGTTGACAGCATTGCTTGGTGGAACGAGAATCCCTTGACCAATCATACTTTTTATTATTTCAGCGTGGTCATCATAGGGTGATTTAGTGGTCAGAAAATTTTAGCGAAATATATGTATACATCCACAGTAACCTGTGGGGATATCGATATTTATTACTTGTGTGGCTGTTATTGAAACGGGTCATGTACAGAAAACATTTATTTTTCTCGACATGTATATATGTCCTCCACACTAAACACAAGGCCAAGTGAAGTGACTTCTGTCTAACGAAATAACGGCTAAATTGGCCGAGGTGCCGGTCCCAGTCGCATAAAATTGGTAATACCGTAGCTAAGTTCAGAATATGTTTGTCTACTCTCCTACTGAGAACCTCGATATCGTTCTGTACTAGTACACAACAGGAAGGAAATAGATGGCTGCTCACCTATTTGCGGCGTGGCAGGAAGGGGGGGGGGACGGATGTTGAGTTTGACTTCGATCACAGGAACCTTAGTGCCTGTACACATGCCTTCTGCGCGCATGAGGGTCGGCTTTGAGAAACGTATGGTGACTGTCTCTGTGGTCACAAATAACCGCTGATGCAGAATCTTGGACGATTTTACCGGCACAGGGTTGCCTTTCGGTTAAAGAATTATACCGATGCTTATTGCAGTCGGCAGCAGATCCCCTGAAATGTTTTGCAAAACGCTCCGGAACTCGCAATTCCCTCGCTTAGCAAGCAAAGCCAAGAAGTTTCAACGCATCCACGCTTAGCGTGGAGTGCCACATTCGCACGCCGTCATTGGATATGAACATGTTAAACCAAATCAAGACTATGATGGATACATTATTATAATTAGCATGAAGTTGAAATCCCGACGCCCATAGGTCCTTGAATATACTGTGCAAATATAGAAGCCACCATTTCAAAACTGGAGTAGCTGCCAGAGGGCATAAAGATGATTCTGAAGGACCCGCTGATGGATTGAAGTTGTCGCAGCTGTGCCCTGCAGCAGCTTTTACCTAGTACCTGTAGTGTGAGTAAGGTAAATGTCTACGTAAATTATACCCGTTTAATAAAAACCGCGGTATTCAACCTAATTTACGGAGAAAGTTTGTCCCGAACACTACTGGGATGACCTGCAACATACTTTTCGAAGACATGAGTGTTTGGTCATTGTTAAACTATCTGCAAAATGTTGCAAGCGTTGCACAAGTGCGCTCCTTTACAACTCCAGCTTACTTGTCTGCTCTCATACTGTGCATTGTCCAAATATGCGTGCCTTACATAAGCGTACTCAGCCTGACAGTCCTTTGCATCCGAATTTCCTGCCGGATTTTACGACCAGAAGAATATCGAGCCGGGTTCCAACATGCAATTTCTGGTCTTGTCCTCTTATTTGGAAGTCCCCAAGGTATTAATATTCAATAATTCCTAGACGAGTTCCCCCGACCCAGTGTGAATTTTCTGCATACTCTAGCTGACTCGACTGCTTTCGTTATCCGAGTCTTCAGTTCATCAGCTCCAGCATACAACGTGCAGTTAATACCTTTTGTTTCGGTTGATAAGACCTAACCTTCACTTCAATGTTGGCATCATTTTTCGGAAATTGGCTTTCATTTCGCGGAATGTGCTTTTAAAAACTTCCATAGTTTGTGTGTTTTTGCCTTGAAAAGTACTGTTAACATATAAATTCCCCATATCTTGCTTCATATTTTAGAGATTTATAGATTTGTGGGAATGAAACATGCTTGCGCCATTGGTACTTAAATGAATCGCGATTGCGTTAAGATTACCAAAGCATAAAGGGCGAACGTCTTTGAAGATCTTCACCAGAATTTAGTATATGCCACATGTTCTTTAGAAGGCTATATGTAGAAGTTATTTGATGGTCTCTTGTGAGACGGCGAGATTTCACAGTCATTATCAGCCTTAACTTGAGGAAGCATACTGATGGTTAATACAGTCGGTGGCAGATCCCCTGAAACTTTTTGCCTAGCGCTCCGGAACACACGATTCTCTCGAGTCGTTTCCTCAGTCGTTTTGTTCTGATGATTAAATGTTATTTCTTCTTATTAAGATGATTTTCGCCACAACGTCGTAGATTTACCTCCAAATGCTTCCTGTTTTGGAAGGCTGTCAATCATTTCACTTTAAACGCGGCTCCTGCTTCCGTATAGGTTAACAATTGTTTAATGACTTTGGTACTGTTTTTTCCTTTGCTTTCCTTTGTTGTTTTTATCAGCCAGACCGCACTCATTCAACTAAGTATTATTTGCAACAACAAATGTAACTTATTTATCAGTCCACATCGACCCTTGCTATTCTCTTATACTGATCTACTGGAGCACACCTACTGCCAAGACTGCAATTCAGCAGTTGCTATTATGGCCATGAACTTGAAGTAATATGCGGACGGGTACAGAAGTGTTATATTTTAGCAAGACATTTGTTTGCGATGACAGCAAGCACAATGGTACACTACCCTGACCTTAGACGTTTGTTTCAACGATAAATATTTTACATTTATTTCACTCAGTCTTCGTGATAATAGCACTGGCAAACCCGTAGGGGGGTCGCCTCGCGACTAGCAGTTGCCGCTGATGCTACTGAATGTATATTAACATTATATTCTACTTGGTAAGACGCTAACAATGCTCATAGTCACGACCTATTTTGTTGTGCAGGCGTTAAACAGCGGGCAGTTTCCGCCGCAGCTATGCAGTCTATGGCCGCTGACTACACCCCACCAGGCAGCTTAACAAAAAAATGCACCGAGACCATATTTTTGTAACCCATTGTTAAGGCGGACACATAGATGTTCACAAAATTTCCCTTCTCCTGATCACAATGATTTGGCGATGAAAAACAAAAAGCTTGGTGATAATTGCAAATTGATAGCCGCGATGAGGGAACCTTCTGAAGGTGTTATGTGGCAAAAGAAAATTCTTTCGAATAAAAATCCACACAGAAAAAATTACTTGATGGTAAAACTCTGTTCACAATATTTCGAGCCACTTAAGATTGCTGATTTTGACCGAAACGAGGCAGCTGCATGCGACTTAGGTAGGACCGCCGACTAGCAATCGGCAAAGGCTTAGTCGACGAGACATTTTCGTAATGCCGACCAGCTGGGGCACGCGAGATTAACTTTGACATTAATTTGGACGCAATATTGCGCGGATCATACGCTCTAAGATAGGCCACTTTGCACACAAGTAAAGCAGCAGGCTGTGCTATTATGATAAACGTGTAATTGTAACTAAAATCCGGACGGTGTGGGTGATCATTTCTCTCGCAGCACTTTTGTTACCGATGTCACTGCGCATAATATGTTTCCAGCCTGATCTTTGATTCCACTTCACATGGTATATAGCAACTATATCAGTGCGATAGTCACATCTATTTCAGTGCTATTTGTATTCGTTTAGAATCAGGCCTGCTAACAGTGGCCATGGGAAACTGGTTCCGAGTATGCAATTGAGTGGTTAGCAGGTATATCTATATTAATCCGTCGACCATCGGCTTGTTTGAAAGCGATACAATTCAAAGACTCAAGGTTTATAAACAATTTCAAGTGTATTTTCGAGTAGTGGAAAGCGATTGAGTAAATTTTTTAGATTTATTAATTTTTTCTCAAAATTGTATTACGATGCCGGTTTTAAAATGATTATCACCTTGCCCAACTAGATTACAAAAATATTAATGATAAAGACGATGAAAAATAATTTCGTTTGCATATTGCATTGGCAAGTATGCCTCATTGAAATGTTTTCTATAAGAAAGACTACCAGACCACGGGAAACTTTACGCGGTACAAGGTCTTTCCAAATCAAATCGTATTAGTTTGGTTATAAATTCTTCTTGTGACTTATACGATATGGTCCACATTCCTTGTCAATGGTATGGGTACTTTATGAAACCTCATATTTGACTCAGATAAATGTAAGCCATCCCCTGACGGTAAGGTTTACGTCTTATAGACTTGAAATACTAGCTGCGCCTGCAATGGCAGATTAGGTTCAAACTTGATCGGGAATTTGAACATTTTCTTTATACCAAAAAACCATCTTCCTTTCGAGTATAAAATTAGCAAATGTTGTGTGCTACCGACCGAGCGCAGAAAAGGATAATTTTCATTAATTGTCCTGTAAAATATATATCAGCCTTCTGTATCTGAAATATTCTTGGATTGTGTTAAATGATAACTAGCATTAAAACCGCAAGTTAAATAATACTCCCTAAATCGGAAAGACCCTCAAGATGTTTACTTAACTTTTAATGGGATCAGACACTGCTTCTAATCTGGACAGACAGTGAGACGCACCATGGGACCCGGCATCTGGTGGGACCAGTGACAAAGACATACTTTTTTTTCAGCAAAGTTTTTCAACTGCGACGGGTAGAATGTCCGAAAGATTGTGGGAGCTCGGAGGAACGCTCTCCGTCTTCTAGGAATATTATCTTACAGCAAAATGTACTCCAAGCTCTATTATTTGTTAACATACGGTAAAGTCTTAATTAAATAAAGAGCGACGGGGGAGGATTGTGCCCATGTCCTAGGTTGTTTGTTTCGGCATTTTGACAGGCCAAACGCCTTGCACTGCCGCTTGTGTAGGGTCGCGGCTGTCTCGCAGTCAGAATTTTAACGGTAGTCAAAACCTAAGATGTCTGCTGGTAGGTGCAACTTAAAACATTGCGGAATATTCCCCTTAAATTAATATTTTAAGCGGTAGATCGTTAAAAATATGTTGATTCTGCAGTATCACTAGATAATGTGTAGCTTCATCCTGGTTTCTCACTGAAGTCTACATTACTGACAAAAATCAAGCAATCTAACTGTCGTCTTCGTGCATGTGTCTTTAGATTATGAAACATCGGTGACCAATTGCTTATTATATTGTCTAAAAACAAATTCAAATGTTGCATATGTATTACAGTTAGTGGACTGAATTAATGCTACTAAAACTATAGCCTGCCACTGATTCAATGTCCTTGCGAGTCGTCGCCCAACTAACTTCACTCCCAAAAAATACTTGGAAAGTCATGTCACTTTTGTTTAGTCAGCTGTTTTTGCATGTGAACGGATGCCACTTTTTCGTGCAAATCGTAATTTATTGAGGTGTTTTTTGTTTGGGAATCCAAATCATGCCGACGTCAATCCATGCCTGCAAGAATCATATATACCAAATTTTGCTTAATATTTATGGTTCAGCTGTCTAATTGATAGAATTTAAAAACTTTGGCGGCTTTGGTGGGATTACAATCCAAGCCAGGTGGCTACCGATAGGCTCTGATACTGTAGATACTCTTATATCTATCATGTATACTTATCGCTCAAAGAAGTTGCAATATTTATGTTCCGGTACTCAGCAACCATTGAATTACTTCCCCAATTCTTGCAACTTAGATGCATCTGATATTCGGTGAGGATGAGAAAATGTCGAGCACCGTATCAAGTTGTTTATTATTCTAACCTTTCGAACTCTTACAGGAATCCATCGCCAGAGATAAGAAACAGCAACTTAGGAAGGGCAACTTTTAGTGCATGTACATCAATCAACTGTCCAGGGTCATTCAGACATAAAGGGTAGAAAGCCGCGATGAAATATGGGGTGGGGGGCAACTATAATTATTATAGCCTTTAGCAGGGCGTCAGCAATGATAAGGGGATAATTATAGAGGATGTGGGCCTAATTACCTGTGGCGGACGTCTGTCCGTAACGGTACGTAATTGCGTAAGGCCAGCGGAAATTTAACACATCGGTTGACTGCACTCTCGTCCGTTGACCAGGCTTCAACCAATTCTCTGCTCGTTTTGTTTGCGTCAAGGATGAGTACCTTGACGGCCTCGATTTTGAACGCATGGCCTGTTTCATAGGTTTGAGACACAACTTGTGATAATCCATCGCCTCGTCATACGGCCAACTTTTGTTCATGTATGCGCGATCCGAGCATACGTACATGCCTATTGATTTTATATATGCGTTAGCATGCAAATCTAAAAGGACTGAATGAACCACCGTCTATTATGCAGCCAAGTAAATACGATCGGCGCAGATTGACCCGTAACAAATAGTGTCTCTGAAGATAGAGTCAACCTGATATCCGAAAAGTCAGGCGAGAAAAGTTCTCCCTTTCAGGGCTGAGGTCTACATGGTTCAGAGCGCACGACAGCAGGTAGTGCTCTTCAAGACCTATGTAAATCTTACCGAACATCAAATGCATATATCACTATGCAGACAGGAACACTGGTGAGATTATTTTTTTTTTCATTTGCAGCTTGGAGGCGATTCCTTAGCATGAGGTGAAGCCCTTATTCACTCCGAAATGTTTAGGTTAAAATTGTTGTACTGCGTCGAAGTGTAAACAGGTAAACGCCCATTCGCAAGAACTTTATTTAAATTATTCTTTTCTACTGAGACTGGAGTTGGAGAAAGCTAAAAAACACTGGCGTAGTCTAAACGAAGATGCACTACAACACATTACCAACGCGTCGCGGCTCAAAGTATATAAAACGTAGTTTTTTATCTAGACTTGTTCTTTCGTTTGTCTAGGCTATACATAGGTACACGTCAAACAGAGAAGTGGATGAGGTAAACTAAGAATTTAGCTTGTAACTCACCCCAGAGTCACTGAGAAACGTCGGCAAACTAAGGAAACTTACGGTTAAGATTCACTTATGTCCTGCTGTTCTTTCCTAGTTACGTCTGGGTTTCTGAAGATAAGTTTAAATATGAGTTTAACAGTCTCCCAAAAACGAATCGACTGTGCACACTTATGTTTGCTTGCTTCCTACGGTTTGAAACTGTTTGTGAAAATAAAGTTTGGGAGGTCTTATGCACTCCGAACTATTCAGAATATACCACTGCTTGCAAGATGTATACAGGCAAACGTCAACTTCCAAAAGCCATTTTCAGGTCAATTTTTCCACATGGAGTTGGTCGAGAAAAGCCTCAAACAAATATGGGCAACTCGAGAAGAAATGATTTGCGAAAAATAATCGACGTGTTGTGAATATCAGTTGCAAAAGCTTATTTGTTTCTTTAGGAGATACGTTTCCAGATGCCCAGAATAATTATCAGACGACGAAATTTGCCCCAAGTGCCGGTATTTTGTAACATATGGTGCAGTCATTTAAATAAATAGCAGCGGATGGGGATTGAGCTTATGCGCTAAGGTATTTTTTCGGAATTTTGACGGTCCATAAACCTTGCACGGGCACATGGGTTTCGGCGTAGGGTCGCGGATGTCTCGCAGTCAGCAGTTAAACATTATTTAGGACTTGCAGGGTTAAAACATCCGCTTGTATTTGGGATTTAAGACACTGCCGAATATTCCTCGGTTACACGACTTGTACTTTATACGTTAAGATATATATTTTTAAAAAAATATATGAAAGCTGCAGTATCACACAATGTCCGCACTTCCGTCCTTGTTCGCCACTGAACGTTATATCTACGGACAAAACTTTCAAACAATTCAACCTCCAACTTTGCAAACATATAGGGTATCCCAAAAGGACTTATACACATTTTACATTTATGTACATTTGGTCTTTGGTTTTATTGTATTATCTAAAAAGGTATAAAATATTTATAAACATCATTTAAATCTTCTCTTCACTCAATTTTCTCAAACTGACGTCTATTGTGATCATGTTTTTTCTTACAACGTGAAGCAATGGAATAGCACACACAGTGAGACAATTCCCTTTCCTATTCGGGTGCATTCAGGCTCAATGGCTTCTCTCTATTTAGCCACTGTTGCAGTAGAAATTGCTGAGAATAAAAAACAATAAAATGATATATGTAAATATTTTTTAAATTTTAAATTGTAATTTTTTAATTTTTTTCTTTCTTCTTGAAAGCTAACGATGCCGACATCTAACTAGGCCTGTCAGAAGCCTAAATGTTCCTGTCTTTTGTAGTATGATCAATGTACAACATTTCATATAATATATATGGTCCGGCTACCCAGCTGATCGAACGTTGGCGGCCATGGTGGGTTTAGAACCCACGAAAGCAGGCAGTGCTCCAAATTTCATATTCACATCTATCATAACATCAACTTCATGTATCACTATGCTTATCACAATACAAAAGACGGGGATACAGACGATACATTTCAGAAAAGCCCAATCAGACCTATTAGACTGCGCATATGACGAAAGTGGTGGGTATATACATACAACTGTGCCTTATGAAACTTCAGCAATATC
Source organism: Dibothriocephalus latus (assembly GCA_900617775.1). Lineage (NCBI taxonomy): Eukaryota > Metazoa > Platyhelminthes > Cestoda > Diphyllobothriidea > Diphyllobothriidae > Dibothriocephalus > Dibothriocephalus latus. The sequence continues at coordinate 8,728 of UYRU01043243.1, read as the reverse complement.
TGAAGTTCGAGGGATGGGTAGGTATGCGATGAAATTGATAATGTAGTGGTAGCGTACAAATGCCAGAATAACGGTGTAATGCGGATACGAGATAGACATGACTATAGGCTGTGGAAGCGCTTAAGGCAATAAGCACGGACGGCTACAAATGTGGACACGAAGTTAGGGCAAAACTTACGTCTATATCATATTTTTTCAAAGAACCGTCCTCGCTGGACAGAGTGTCCCTGTTGAATGTAATTACCTCATAACTTACCCGAAAAATATTGTAAGAGGCCAACTAAGACTTATTTAACGCATAGACTGCTATGGTGGTGTAAGAAATAGGCCTTCTCTTACTTTAGAATCAGGCAACCGACACGTTTTGATAGTACAGGTGCCGTTATTTCTATCCTATATACTTGCCTCGTGAATTACTGAACTTCATAGGTTTCGTAAACGTCCTCAATCGTTGAAAATAAAACATATCGAAATTTCATAGTTTCTTTTTTATGACGCAACAAATTGCTTATATATCTTTAGGCGTGGAAATCCGATATTGTTTTATAAAATAGATTGATCCTCTTCTTTTATGTTATACTTTGATGGCGCACTTGGAGATTGGCATATGCGAAAACGGATCAACTTATGATGAAAGCCTTACAATTATATAAACAGGTTATGGTATCCGGATAATGGAATTTGCTGGAACCTTGGGAACTAAAACATTGACAGAACAGGCTAATTCAGTGAAATGTTCAACATCCATTAAAAAGGTTCAGCGCACGTCGCCACTTAACCCCTATCGAATAGCGTTTCTTAAGATAGGGTTAAGCCAAAATCCTAAGCGTCAGGCGAACAAAGTTGTCGTTCCAGCAATCAAGTTTATTCATTCTCTAATGTCGTTTTTTACAATGACTGTTTGTGCCTTTGCATGGTGGATTAAGGCAAGGTATTTTCGGATGATGTGTCCTATGTGGAAGATCGTAGGCTTGAAATGAGTCGCCAAATTACTTTTGCTGTGGCACAAAAACTGTGTGGGCGGTATGTTTATCGAAAGTGTCGATAAAACCGCCGTACACTTCTATTTCACTCCGTCCCGCCACTTAATTATTATTTTTGCTTTCACACACATTGTACACTTTGACTGTCAACTTAAGCAAGATGAATGTAAGAAAATTCTCGCAGAGCGGAGCATTATTTTCTGATCATCTATCTCGGCAGAAAATGGCTGACAGTCAGGGTGACGAAAATCCCTTAGGCGTTCGGGGCAGTTTAATTCCTATCCCTTATAGGCCAAATGGGGTGACCGCAATCTGTGATGGCTGCTCATGCTCAGGTTCTAGACCTGGCAGTTTTGCGGAAGCAAAATTGTTTATCAGTTGTGAATGCAAAACGCGCAGTCGAAAAACTTTGTAAAATATTTTTTTGTATGTTTTCACTCGCCTCGTCTGATGGCTCGTCTCGTTATCCAGCTTAATGGCTGTCGAGAATAGAATTTGAAGCGTCAGGCGAATACAGTTGTGTTATTAGCCATCATGTCTACTTCTCCTCAACCGTTGTATCTTGTCTCTCTGGGTTACGTTAGGATATCTGCGGGTGTTCTGCCTTATATGGAACGTCGTAGTTATGACATGGGTCGTCGAGTTAGGTTTGCTGAAACACGAAACTGTGTGGGCGGTCCTTTCATTAAAAGTGCCCCGCCAATAGATTATTATTTTTGCTTTCATAGAGCAGTGCATGGCATCTGTCGAATTAAGCAGGATGAGTGTAAAGACTTTCTCGTTCCACGGAGGTTTGGTTTTGATTGTCTCTCTAGTTATAAAATGGCTGACGGTCAGAGTGACGGAAATCCCTTAGGCCTCCCTGGGCAGTACAAACCGTCTTCCTAATAAACCAAAGCGGTGAGCGATATCTGCATGATAGATTACGCCCAGGTGCTACAATTGTCTTTATAATAAGCTTTGAAAATCTTGCGGCTACAAACTCAAAATTCAAATTTAAAAGGCGCAGTGAAAGAACTTTGCAAACACCAATTACGTCTTAGTCCAATCTGATGCCTAGTATGGTGATTCAGCTCACTTTCAGACAAGAATAGAATTCATGACCGATGCCACTGAGTGTTCGCCGTACTTCTTAAAGGCGTTTCCTATGGAGGAAATAGTACTTAAGTGCAATTTTACTACTGATTATTATGTATAATAATTACAGAAAAACTTGCATGCAGAATACTGGAATATTGCATAGAAAACGTAATTTCCACTACCCTTTTCAGCGCTTACTTAATAGAATATAATATCTTCACATGTTGTACTCGAAGCAAGGGTGTGTTTACATCTTCATAGAAGTTTGCCAATTTCCAATAAAGTTTGAGCTCAATTTTTCGTTGCAGCTGCATTTAGCTTTTCCGGTCTACAAGCTATATGCCTTACTGGCAAGGGATGTCTTACATTCCTCTAGGCCAAAGGAAAGATTGCATAAAGTACCTATACCATTTTACGATGAAGCTGAACCATACCGTTTAGATACGAAGAGCATTCCAAACAAAACGAATACGATTCTATTTGAGTAGACATTGTGCAGCCTTATATATCGAGTAGGTTGACACTTTTTTTCATTATCAAATTGTGTTTCTCCAGTCAAAACGTTTAGTAAGTCAGGGTTGTCTATTTAGGAGGCAAAAGATATAGCGCATCTATCTTCTTTATTAATACTTTTTGCATTGGGTACTGTGTTTTCAGTTGGTTAACTTAACAGTCATTCAAAAGCCGGCATCCAGAAGTCCCATTTGAATCAATGTTAAACATTTAGTCAGATAAAATTTCCTTATCCAAAAGACATTCGAGAATTTAAATAAATATTTTGTCACTTTCAGACACCCCGATAGCCAACCAAGTAAAATGCATCATACATGGTATACACTCATGAACAGACTTTGCACAAGTTTACCATCCCTTCTGTTAGCAGAGTATTTTTCTCAAGGAATGCTTATCTGAGTGCAATAGACGTGATATACATTTAGAAGCGAAATTCGAAGAAGAAAAATATTGTACTGCACAGCATCTGTAACAAACGTATTGCGTGCGCAATGTGCTGGTGTAAGCCACCCAGACAAGTAAATGATACTAGCGCAGTCTGTCCATTTACTAATCGGTGAAGTTGTCTACCTTAAAGCATATGGTTAACACAATATCGCGTGCCACATTAATTTCAAAAGTAATCTCACGTGCCCCAGCCGGCAGGCATTGCGCCAATGTCTAGTCAGGTAAGCCTTTTCCGACTGCTTGTCGGTGATACCACTTAAGTCGCACGAAACTCCTGCGTTGGGGTCAAAATCAGCAATATTAGGTGGCGCGAAATATTGTGGAAAAATTGCTCTTACGGGAAAGCAAGCTGCTTGCCCGGCCGCTTAATTCCTTTCCGCCCAAATACTTTTGTCTCTGTGACTTTTTACTTGGAAGGACACGTTTGCCGCATTCAACAATCGCAAGGCTCCCACACCTCGACTAGCAATTGTCGATTAGTACCTACGTCTTCGCCTCCCATCTCGAAGTCGTGGAGATCAAAAGAAGCCGCACTTTGTTTCCGCATTACCAATGCAGGGCACATTATACAAACTGTGTGCATTTAGTTATCACGGTGCCTGGTACATGCCTAGGTAGTACGTCGCTACGTAATGGGCTACTGTGGTAGATATTGCTGGTTGATTCATGCCTTCACGACAAAATAGATCGTGACTCTGAACAAATTTAGTTTCTAAACCGCGAGAAGATACCGTGAATGACATCAATAGCAACCGTTTAACTACCGCGACGGTAGTAAGCGTGATCAACATGGTAGACATAAGGGGATAGCAACGGTTGGTGTGTAGTACTAAGGCAAGAACTTTTCACTAGTTAACATTGGGAATGAGTTGATGCAGGGCTCAAATGTGGAGTAACTGGAGAAGAAATACATCAATATCGTATCTTAAATGAAGGAATTGTTAAAGTTCATCTAAGTGAATTCCTTAGATGTACAGTAAGACAGAAGTTAGTCTGTCTCGGCAAATAAGACCCATGAATTGCGTGCTGGCTAATAAAACAGCAGGCGTCACTGAGCAACTGATAACAACAAAATCAAAGTGACAAAAGCCCATTATAACGACGGGGGATCAGAGACTTAGGGCCAAGTAAAGCAATTTACAGTCTGCCAAGACCAGAAGCGTTCGGGGGTAAACCTCCAGCGTTGAGATAAAAAGGCATCCGTTTAAATCAAGAAGATTTTGTTTTCATAAGCCAACGCGAGGAGATTGCGAGTTCTGGAAAATACACACTGAATAAACATATTCTGTTTTAAGTAACAATGTTATTTTACCGACAAACGCAGAGCACACTAAAGAAGCTTTTCTGCCTTTTTGGGCGTCATCAGGTGATGATGGCTCAACTCCAGTGTAGCAGCGGAAATTGCCGCCACACTCGAGTTTCGAACTCACGTCTTTCCGGCCAGAGGCAAACGCTCTAACCCTTGAGCTACGGGTCCGTTTTGTTTTGTTTCCTTAATCACTGTATGACATATATTGTTGAGCACGATATAAGAAACATTTTTTTTAAATTCGTGCATTATGTAAACCCAACCGAGATACTTAAGTCTCCGTTTTGGTGTTCCTCGGCACCACGGAATTTTAAAAGAGAAGTACCTACATGTAGGTCGTATCTACAGTATACTGAATTCCTGTGTATGTTCCTGAGTTACCCATAAACGGAGCACCCATAAATACTAGCATGCAACCGCTTCCTGCATTTAACATACTTATTCGTTTCTACCACACACAAGAGTTTCTAGCATGCGGAGAAAGAGATATCATGTCCACTCATCCGTACAGCTATGTAGCAAAGAATCGAAAATGCTCCAATAAGCTGAGATTCACTTCACGCGTTCTTGCTATAGTATACCAAAATGCAATGTATGTCTCTTCCATTGTGTATGCAATAAGAGACATTGCTTTGACGTTTGAGTCATTCAACGTTTGTCGTGATTTACTGTACTGGTAAAAAAGGTACCAATTATAAGTCCAGTAGTTTGCCGCTGTTTGATACAGCTGTGTGGAGTCCGACTCATCAGTGGGTCACCAAGATTCCGCTAATTGCTTTCCGGTTAACATGCATTTTTCGAAAGTTCAGGTCTCTAATTTCTGGAGAGCAAACAGATGTCTAGGTTCCCACCGATGAGCCGGACTCCTTGCAGCTATGTCAAGCAGCGGTAGAGTACCGGCTAAACACGTGTCTGAACTTTCCGCTCGTATCCGTGCGATCAGTATGTTCAATTATACATCAATTCATAATATTGTCTGTCCGTTGGCATAAAATGTGTTATCCCGCAGCAACTGATGGAGTTTAGTCCAAATAAAAACATGAACATTTTATTATTTGTCTATAGTCCTTGAATAAGCTACTAGAACTATGAGAGTATTAACAGCAGTTTGCGAAAAAAATACCTGTTATACTGATATTTCTGTTTAAAAATTGCCCTTTCAATACAAATATGAGCTTATGGTGGTGGTATTTGTGCAACTATTGATAAGATGCTTGTACGGTAAGTCTTTTAATAGCAACTTATTTTAACAGAACGTAGGCAGTCAAACATCAATCTGTAAAGCGTAAACTGGTCTTTTTGTTGTCTGCATGTACGCATAACTTGAGAAAATGCATAATATATTTAAAATGAAAGTAGAAGTAATGCAGCTTTGTGTAATATTTTAGACTTTAAAATTGGCTATGGGTCAAAACTAATAATAATGATAAATGGCATACCAACGTGCTGCTCGCTTTTCAATCCGAATCAAATGAAGAATCATTGTTTCAAATTCCCAGAAACCAACTTTGAATCCATTTTTCAAAAGGCCTTATTACAAACAACGCAATAACGCGAAGTTACGATTTACCAACTTTCTACGAAATCCCATTATAGTAAACACCATTCTAGGAAATCTTCTCTCATAGGAAGGTGCCAGCCTTTGCTCTTTAGAGATAATAACATTGGAAGGCCACATCTTTACCCGCATATGTGGTTCGATAGTCTAAACTGTAGCATTTCAATCTTAATTACTCCATAAACTGCATCCCATTTGTTCTTAAATGTTAGCATCCAGTTTATTTTGTACGTTAATTGTTTTGCAGAATTATTGGAAACTATATGAAAGTCACTTCAGTCTTGCGCTTCATCCGCGTCAAGTTATTAAAAAATTCAACTGCGTAGGGACGTCAACTTCAGCTGTTGACGTTTCTGAACTCCCTTTACCTAAAAATAAGCATTTTTAACTGCTAACGAAATCATTTTATTCGAGGTGCCCAAATGCAGGGATATATAAGCCATTAAAAATTCCACATCGTACTCTATGAAGCATTTTGCCGCCTGTGGTTTAATGGTCACAACCAAGACCTGCCTTTTTACCTGGTCGCGCTCACGTTCTCGATTCTGTACAGTCATTTCTCGGATGTTATACTAACGCGCATTTTTTCAACAGCTTATGGTAAAATTCTGCATATAACTTTCAGGACATTATTTGTAGAAATCTACCATAGTATCTTTCAACCATGGATGGTATTATATTTAGTCACAGATTACCACAGTCCGACTTTAAATGTGTATTGGAGAACTTACAAGCGTTCCGACCAGTGTACGAAGCCTTGAAATTCTTATCCTGTCTAGAGGCTACAATGATTATTAGTGAAAAAGCGATCGATTTTCGCTTTTGTGAACATTCTTGTTTCTGCCCTCATTTCATCGAAGAAATTTTTTACCTAGTCTAGTGACAATGTATCATCATAGTGACACGTCTTACCTTCGTTGGTCGAGCAAATAAACACCAAAAAGACGTTTCAGACGCAACTGCATGAATCCTAGAACCTTTGAGAATCGGAGTAGCGCATCGACCAAATTTCACAATTAGACATTAAATCTTGAAGCGATCAGCCGTGGTCTACAGCATATCATGCAAATATTGCGATACAAGATATGTTGTTGAAACAGGCAAACGCCTGGGTGCATGAGAGCACAATCGT